>CAHIKZ030003451.1:30000-95592 GCA_903632075.3 Acanthosepion pharaonis | reverse complement strand
CGATCACTTCTCGCTTGTGGAACACTCTCCCTGCTTCTTACTTCCCAGTCAAATTTGATCTTCAAAAATTTATTTGCAATGTCAATTGTTATTTTCTCTCTTCTTAATTCATTTTCTTTTATTGTTCTCTTTCTTTAGTAGTTTTTTCTCATATTTTCTAACACTCTGTAACTCCGTGCGTCTTAGTGGCTTTACTGCCTTGCTTGAGGTGAGATGATTTAAAAAATTAAATCCCAATTTCGATTATATTTCGTCTGCAAAAGTCGAAGAGAACTAAGGAAACACTAAACATAATTTCCACACGAATTTTTGGGATGAGGAATTACCACTGACATGCGGAGTATTGTCCTCATCTTTGTTGTTTTTACCATACCTTTGCGACCGTTATGTCAGTTGTTTGTCACTACGAGTAACCTACAGGGAATTTCAAACTGAACTCTTTAATCTCTGCGGTTAGATTGTTGTCGATCTGCTGACCATGTCTCAGGATATCTATTCTAGTTTGTTTTTTGTTTTTTTAATTCCTCTCTCTCTCTCTCTCTCTCTCTCTCGAGTGATACACACATTCTGATACTTGCCGGGCGAAGGAATCCGCCCCTGCGCTGGTAGTATGACAGCTATGACCAGCTTCGATCAGCTAAGACCAGCGGCCCGAGTGAAGACACTTGAGTCCCCACGTTAAAAAAAAACAAAAAAAAAAAAACGACCTTATGTCACAACCTGAGTCAATAGGGAATCAAGTAAATAGATGCGGGCAGCATGAGGAGGAGTAATGGTTAACAAGCTTGTCTCGCTAAAACAATTATGACTGAGTAGTGAGCTCGATGCACACTGGGAGCCCCATAATTTCGGTCTTGTGCCACATCTAAGCTACGCTTGGAAAATCACTATTCGGGCACCTCAACGTGGTGTAATGGTTAGAAGCTAGGTCAATTCGATCCTCACTGGGTGCCCCATACTTTCGGCCTTGTGCCACATCTAAGCTACGCTTAGAAAGTTATTCTGAGCACTTAGACGTGTTGTAATGATTAGCAAGCTTGTCTTGCTTGATCCATAACAACTTAGTAGTGAATCTTCACTGGCTGCTCCATACTTTCGGCCTTGTGCCACATCTAAGCTACGCTTTAATCTCCGCGGTTAGAATGTTGTCGATCGGCTGACCATGTCTCCGGAAATCTAATTTTTATTTCATAATACTTAGTTATTACTCACCCCTTTTCCACTGAGACCAAGTACACTCTGTCCGTATCAGGGATTGAACTCACAATCACTATACTACCAAAGATAGTATTTTCCACGGCGTAACGCTAATTTATTTTCAACCGACTTTACTGTTCCAATTCGATCACAATATTCAGTCATTAAAGTAAGCATTAATCTCGATTCGCTTCTGGTTATTCCACTGACGTATGCCCATAAGAAAATGGCGTGCGATTGAAGTGGGCACCAAGTCAAGCGAAAGAATTAATCCCGCAGGCAATGTTTCAAGTCCAAGAAGATATTTTGGTAGTAAATTTAAAACAGACCAACTTACATGGCGATTGGATTAAGGGGAAATCAACTCAGACAATGCGCATGCGCCTTGGTAGTCACTAACAACTAGAACCAATGAGAATGCAGTTAAGTATTTGGCATGCGCAGTTCTTGTCAGCACGTCTAGTATGTCCTCTCTCGGTAAGAAAAACAACAAATATTTGTACATTTAAGAAAAACATAAGTATTTATATATTTAAGAAACCATAATTATTTATAAATTTAAGAAAAACAGAAACATTTTTATATTTATGAAAAAAACAGAAATATTCTTAGATATTTGTAGATTTAAGAAAATATAATTTTTGCATATTTAAGAAAAACAGTAGTATTTTATATTTAAGAAAAACAGAAATATTTGTATCAAAAATTCTGAAATATTTGTATATTTAGGGAAAAAAACGACAATATTTGTATATTTTAGAAAAAAATAGAATTATTTGTATTTTTCAGAAAAAAAACCCAGAAATATTTGTATATTTAAAAAAAAGCTGAAATTAACATAGTCTGACGTAGATAATAAACACGCTTAGATAGATAGATAGATAGATAGATAGATAGATAGATAGATAGATAGATAGATAGATAGATAGATAGATAGATAGATATTAACATTGAGATACAGATAGATAGATAATGAACAGACTAAGATAGATAGATAGATAGATAGATAGATAGATAGATAGATAGATAGATATCCACAAAATCTTAATATAGACTTAAATAAGGTTGGACTAAAAAGTAAGTCTATTTATTCCTTAGAAATGAACTTGCTCATGTTTCAGATACGCAAACGTCATCAGCCGATAAAGGCACAACGAAAGCTCCAAAACGGGGGATGGGACTTTCTTCAAAATGGCTACATAAGCTGTCAGAGTAGACACTGAGGTCAACACCGAGTTTGAACGCCATCTTCAGTCCCTTGAATACGCAGGCCGGTAGAAGTAAGTTACGCTGTTTTTTTTGTTTTTTTTTTTTAAATAAATAAATTAATAAAGATTAATAATAAATTCATAAAAATAAAAAAAAATATAAAAAAATATAAAAAATAAAAAATAATTAAATAAAAATAAAAAATAAAAAAAACAGGGTGACTACTCAAAAAATAACGTTTTCAGCAGTGAGAAAAAATATCAGATGAAAAATGCGAGTAGCGACAGTCTGTTTTAGCGTGTTGACCTCAGTGTCCCTTCTTATAATTACACACACTATACACTTGATATTGAACCCTTTTTACCTACAAGTACAGCATACAGTTAGAATAATACAATAAAGATACCCATAATGCCCCACTGACCAGCATGTATAAACAGTCAAACACAAAATACAACAAACATGGCCTGAAGATCGCGTTTAGCATACACTAAACTTTTATTTTTATCATATATATATATATATATATATATATATATATATATACATATATATACAAATGACACAAAATGATTTTAACCTGTTTTCTTTCTAGCTGAATAACTCAAAGGGTTTTTCAGTGATTCTTACGACAAATGGTGTCAAGATGGCTAAACGTCTTATCTGAAAACCTGGAAAAAAGAAACTCAATCAGTTTAGTGTTTTTTTTAGATATTAAACATCTATCTATCTAGCTAGCTACCTACCTATCTATCTATCTCTTTCTCTCTCTCTCTCTCTCTCTATATATATATATATATATATATATATATTGATGCATGTTTCACTAAATAATATAGACAATTTTTTTCTATTTATTTTATGTAAATTCTTTTCATATCATCTGATAAACTTAATAACATTATCATTAAAAGAAGAAAAAATCACAATATCGATACATATTTTAATCCTATCTAAGCTTATGAATTGAGTTGGATCTTTTCTAATTGTTCTCTTTATCTCTACGTTGAAATGATGATGTCTATTCCTGTTGTGACCTCCTTTAAAAAATTATTCATCGTTCTCTTGATGGTTCTTGAATGGACTTTGAAGATGGAAGCCAGGGTATGAAGGTTGGCATCATTACTGAAGGCTTGAATGATCTTTTTCCTCTCACCATTGCTTAGCTGGGAAGACACTGACAATTTCAACCTGTTCTCTTTCTAGTTGAATAACTCAAAGAGTTTTTCAGTGATTCTTACGACAAATGGTGTCAAGATGGCTAAGCGTCTTATCTGAAAACCTGGAAAAGAAACTCAATATTTTTTTTTCTTAGACATTAATTTTGGAGGATGGACAATTATTCCATGTTGTTAGACGATTTGGGAAATTTTTGCTGTTACACCCTGTTATATATATATATATATATATATATATATATATTTTTAACATACAACGTGTGTTAGCACGTGCGATACCCTGTCTTCATCAGTCGCCGACCAGGGGTGATCTCACGGTTTCGGTGGCTATGGCGGGATCGCCACCCCTAGCGCCACCAGCAGCGTTTGCCACCAGTCAGGGTATGAAGATAAGCTAACTAATTGTTCCCTTAAGTAAAATCTATCTGCAATGAAAGTTTCTTGAACGCGTTTGCTGTTATTGACGCGCTCGTAAAAGTCGTTATAGACGACCACGCAATATATATATATATATATATATATATATATATATATATATATATATATATATATTACACTAAAGTTCAAAAGTTTCAAGAATCCCCAGAATTAGGATAGAATAAACTTGACAGAAAGTGAAAAAATGAAAAAGAAATCTTAAAGTCACGGACAAAAGAATGGAATCAATTATCAAACTTTTACTTTGAGAGACTTTTGCAATGAATGTCAAAAATTTGTACTGCAATAATCAAAGCTAAAGGAGGATATTTTGACGAGAGCAACATTTAATCGTGAAATCCCTTTTTTTTTCTTTTTATACAATAAAATTTATAAGAAAACTCACGTTTAACTTTTTTTAATCATGTTTAATTTTCTCTAATTTAAAGTACAAAACAGCTACATTTTGGGCCAAATTAAAAAATTACCATGGTGTCCTCAAACTTTTGAACAGTGATATATATATATATATATATATATATATATATATAAGTGAACATTGAAGTCAACACTTAAAGGCGACAGGCTGCTTCATGCTAGACGCAATCGTTAGGCCTGACAATTACATCTAGCATGAATCAAGCCTGTTGCCTCTAAGAGTTGACTTCAATGTTCACTTTTATATTTTCACACGATCTCTCTGGTAATGAGCACTTTATCCCATAAATATAGCACACCTTAAGACTATATTTCTTCATACATATATATATATATATATATATATATATATATATATATATATATATATATATATATATATATATATATATATATATATATATATATATAAATAAATAAAAAAAAGAAAGAACAGTAAGATATAAAATTTTATTCTTATTTATATTTTTATTTTTAAAAATAGTGCTCAATGTAAATTTACAGAGCATTAATATTATAAATTAATTGATTTAAAATATATTTTTTTCGCTACACAGTTCCAAACATGGTTGGAACTGTGTAGCGAAAAAAAACCATATTTTAAATCAATTAATTTATATTATATATATATATATATATTTTTCGACCCACCTTCTTCAGCCGAGAAAGAAAATGACATCGCTTTATTTTTTTTATGTGTATGTGTGTGCTTTTGTGTGTGTGTGTGTTTTTTTACTTTTTTAATTACTGCTGTTAGTGTCATTGAGTGCAAAGTATGCGTGGAACTTTAACTATCACTGTGATATTCGTGCGTCTGTTTATATTTGTCTGCGCATGCGGTTGCACGCATATAACAGCGCATGCGCGTGCATATGGTTGCGAGCACATAAGACTGGGTATTGCCATCTAACGCCATTTTCATTTTCGCCGGATTACTTTCACATTTCTCGCGTTTATTATTAATGAACAATTACAAATCATTAATTAAAACGTTCATCTCTCAAATTTTGCTTACGAATGTCAGCCAAGTCATCATTAACTTTTGCCGCCGGCTGAAAGCGACTACTTCTGCTACAGCCTGGAAGCGACGTCAAACATCTCACAGAAGTAATTAGCTTGACATCTCACTGTTGATAGCATCTCCGTAAACAGATATTGTAGCTATATTATACTTAGGCAACTGTTGCCTCCTTGGCGGCAGGATGATCAAATTTCAAATCTAAATTGTCCGTTAAAACTACCACATTTATTAAAAATATATCCAGGTTAAATTATCTGAGAGAACATTTTCACAATCCATCGACATGGCTGAAGCTAGCCTCTAGGAACGTCACTCAGTGTCAACCTTTCCACTGAAGAGGAAAGAGTTTATTTAATCAAGTCTGCGGCTAAGAAAATTGATTCACTGAGTTGTGCGCGACAATTTTTTCGACAGAATCTATTTTACATATTTACAAGCCTACCATTCGTTCTTGCTTTGACTATTGCTGCCACATATATATTGAGCTTCTTGATAAGATCTAAAGAAAAATTTGCAATGTTATTGGTCCCAACCTGGCATCTCGGCTTCAGTCACTTTTTTACCGCCATAACATAGCTTCCCTGTGCCTTTTCTATTTTTTTTTTTTATTTTGATGAATCATTTGATAATTGTTCTGAACCATAATTGCTTCCTCTTTAAATATTTTAGACTTTAATTATTTTAAAATATAATATAGCTTCCTCTTATATTTCTATAAATATTTTTATGGTAATTGTTCTGATGAGAATTGTTCTTTAATCAATTATACTTTATGAATTTAAGCCATAATATTGCTTCCCTCTGCCTTTTCTATAAATATTTTAATAATAATTGTCCTGATGTGCTTTCCACTTTGGTACATAGATTTTATGAATTTAAGTGCAGTACTAGATTGGTGGCAATAAGTCTACCAATTGTCCAGGCTTTGAATATTACTGCCACATATGCTCTGTTGCTGCTGCTATACATTCAGAGATCCTTGATAAAATCCAAAGATGAATCTGTAATGTTATTGTTCCTAACCTGGCATCTCGGCTTCAGTCACTTCCCCACTGCCATAATGTAGCTTCCTTGTGCCTTTTCTATAAATACTTCCATGGTAATTGTTCCTCTGTGATTCTTAAACTTTATGAATTTAAGCACAGTACTTAGGTAGATCCTACCGGGATTCAACTTTCTTACCAACATAAGATATGCAAACGACACAGTACTGATAGCAGACACAGAAAAAAAACTACAAAACCTCTTACAGAAGTTAGTGAGGGAGAGCGAGAAGAAAGGACTAACGATAAACTACAAGAAGACAGAATGCATGGTCATCAGTAAAAGGATGAACCCGAAATGCAATTTGCAGTTCGGGGACACTAAAATCAAGCAGGTGCGGAAGTTTAAATATCTGGGAAGTGTTTTGACGGAGTAGGCGCGATGTTGAGATCCAAAGACGTATTGGGATGGCCAAGGACACATTCCAAAAGCTGGGCAGAGTATTGCGAGACAGAAGGATTTCTTTGTTGACAAAGAAAAGAGTACTGAGCTGCTACGTGACATCTCCCCTCACATAAGGTAGCGAATTTTGGACGGTCTTCTAAAAGATGAAAAAGAGACTCTAGGCAGCGGAGATGTGGTTCTACAGAAGGATGCTGAGGATATCATGAAGCGAGCGTGTGAGCAATGACGTGATTTTAGAAAGAATGCAAACAAGGAGGAATCTTATACAGTGTAACCCGGATATAAGAGACCCCGATATAAGAGAAACCCGGATATAAGAGAGATTTTATCTGGTCCCAAATTAGAGCCTGTGTTAATGTATATATAATAGACCAAACCCAGATATAAGAGAAACCCGGATATAAGAGACTTCTTTTCCGGTCCCGACAACTCTCTTATATCCGGGTTACACTGTATTTAACGTAAGGAAGAAGCAGATGAATTTTCCGGGGCACGTAATGAGAAAGGAGGCCTGAAGAATCTGATATTCACAGGGCGAATGGAGTGGAAAGAAACAAGGAAAAACAACGCATGACATACTTGGCAGAGGCATGAAACTTATTGAGAGCCACAAGGAATAGAGGGAAGTGGAGAGCCATTACACATTAAAAAAAAAAGACTAGATCAACGGAAATGTCTCAACATTTTACAGTGGAAATGACTAGATGTAACCGTAAGTTCTATGATGACAGTTTCTTCCAGCCGACTTCTGTTTGTGGAATTTTTTTCCTGCTTCTTGCTAACCAGGCAAATTTGATCTTGAAAAACCTCAAAAGAGTTACTCATTGCGAGTAAATTTGCTAGTCACTCATTGACAAAAATCTGTCTCTTCTTTTATAATATAGATTGGGTGACAAAGCGGCACATCATCTAAGTGATGCTGGAGTACAAATATATGAAACCCAATGTAACCATCAGGACTCTAAGCCTAGATAAAAGTATACAATGTACATGCCGAACGGACTCTGTATGCCGGCAGATTGCGATAAAATAACGCATAACATAGCAGGTTGAACCCAAGTTAGAAATGCCTTCAGCTTAGATATCCCTGTCCGTTCCGACGGTATACGATTCGGCGTCTTCCCATATATCTAGAGGTGATTCTAAAGTTGAAACCCCGGTTACCGTATGATTAGGCAAAATCAAGCCTGGTCAGTACCTGGATGGGTGACCGCTTGGGAATATCAGGAGTTGTAAGCTTGAATGTGCGGCTAGAACAGGCTTACGGACATATCATATATTGAAACACTGGTCCCCGTACAGTCACTAAAGTTAAGCAACGTCGAGTCTTTTCATTACGTAGATGGGTGACCGCCTGGGATATACCAGGTGCTGTAAACTTCGATGTGCGGCGAGAACAGGCTTACGGACACATCACGTTGAAACACCATTTCCCGTACGATCACCGAAGTTAAACAACATCGAGCCTGGTCAGTACCTGGATGGGTGACCGCTTAGGAATATTGGGAGTTGTAAGCTTGGATGTGCGGGTAGAACAGGCTTACGGACATATCCTATATTGAAACACTGGTCACCGTACGATCACCGAAGTTAAGCAACGTCGAGCCTGGTCATTACGTATATGGGTGACCGCCTGGGATATACCAGGTGGTGTAAACTTCGATGTGCGGCGAGAACAGGCTTTCGGACACATCACGTTGAAACACCATTTCCCGTACGATCACCGAAGTTAAACAACATCGAGCCTGGTCAGTACCTGGATGGGTGACCGCTTAGGAATATCGGGAGTTGTAAGCTTGGATGTGCGGCTAGAACAGGCTTACGGACATATCATATATTGAAACATTGGTCACCGTACGATCACCGAAGTTAAGCAACGTCGAGCCTGGTCAGTACCTAGATGGGTGACCGCTTAGGAATATCGGGAGTTGTAAGCTTGGACGTGCGGCTAGAACAGGCTTACGGACATATCATATATTGAAACACTGGTCACCGTACGATCACCGAAGTTAAGCAACGTCGAGCCTGGTCAGTACCTAGATGGGTGACCGCCTGGGATATACCAGCTGCTGTAAGCTTGTATGTGTGGGTAGAAAAGCCTTACGGCCACATCACGTTGAAACACTGGTCACCGTACGATCACTGAAGTTAAGCAACGTCGAGTCTGGTCATTACGTAGATGGGTGACCGCCTGGGATATACCAGGTGCTGTAAGCTTGGATGTGTGGGTAGAAAAGGCTTACAGCCACATCACGTTGAAACACTGGTCACCGTACGATCAATGAAGTTAAGCAACGTCGAGTCTGTTTATTATGTAGATCGGTGACCGCCTGGGATATACCTGATGCTGTAAGCTTGGATGTGTGCGCAGAAAACGCTTACGGCCACATCACGTTGAAACACTGGTCACCGTACGATCACTGAAATTAAGCAACGCCGAGCCTGGTTATTATGTAGATCGGTGACCGCCTGGGATATACCGCCTGGGATTTTGTTAAGAGCTAGGTTGACACGTTGATCCTAGATAGAGGTACAAACATAGCACTGATCCTAAACAAGGGCCAGGGTGACACTTTGATCTTGAGAGAGCGTACAGTCTCTACACTATTAACAGGCCAGGGCAGTATTGGCACGCTGATACTCATCGGACAGTACAGATAAGACACTGATCCTAGTGCTATGCTGATACTTTAATCCGAGACACGGTGTACAGATTTGACCCTATTAACAAGCAAAGGCAGTAGAGACATTTTGATCCTAAACAGAACGTACAGTTACGACATTGATCATAGCAAAAGATCAACATGTTGATCCTATACAAACGTACAGATGTTACACTGAACCTAGGCAAAGTCGAAGCGACACTTTGATCCCGACCAAGCGTACAGACATTGCACAGATTCTAGGCAAGGACGATGGTAACACTTTGATCCTGGCAAGAGCGCACAGATACTGCAGGGTAACGATCATTTTTCACGGGCATGAGGCTTTTGAATCAACTTACAGACTTTACTCTTTGAATAAACAGGGATTTAAGGCAGTCTGTGGGAGGTATCATGGAGATAAACGGAAATGGACAAAAATATAGAGCGAGTCAATAAAAAATAGTCTAAAATTTTGTCAGAAGACTTTTCCTTCCCCCTCAGTCGCCGGTTTCATCTGAGAAATTTTATGGGATTCTGGTTTGCAGCTGATGTAGAGACTGCAAATATTATTAATTGCTTCCTTACAAAACAAGAATATCTGACGTGAACAAATACACGGATTACACAACAGAAGAGATAGATAGATAGATAGATAGATAGATAGATAGATAGATAGATAGATAGATAGATAGATAATGAACAGGCTAACATAGATAATGAACATAGATAGATAGATAGATAGATAGATAGATAGATAGATAGATAATAATGAACAGTCTAACATAGATAGATAGATAGATAGATAGATAGATAGATAGATAGATAGATAGATAATGAACAGGCTAACATATATAGATAGATAGATAGATAGATAGATAGATAGATAGATAGATAGATAGATAGATAGATATGAACAGGCTAACATAGATAGATAGATAGATAGATAGATAGATAGATAGATAGATAGATAATGAACAGACTAAGATAGATAGATAGATAGATAGATAGATAGATAGATAGATAGATAGATAGATAGATAGATAATGAACAGGCTAACATAAATAATAAACATAGGTAGAGAGATAGATAGATAGATAGATAGATAGATAGTAGACAAACTAAGAAAGAAAGAAAGAAAGAAAGAAAGAAAGAAAGAAAGAAAGAAATCTCTTGAGCATAAAATTAAAATTAACACTACCTTACATCTGTCGGTGGTGTGGGTGTGAATGGTTAATTTTCGTTTTAGCCTCTCTATCTTGGATGTTTGCTTCTCGACATATCCAAGTATTACAGTTTCTAGTTCAGTGTGCGCATGCGTACTGATGGGCTTGTGTATTCTTTTACTCTTTTCTTCGTTGATTTCAAATCGAACAGAAATCTTACGGCAGCCCGGCCATAATTTCTCATTAAAAAAACTGATGTCTTAATTAAAGCAACTCTTAAATGGAAATAAATTTCAATAATATTGGAAAAATTTGTTTGTTCACGAAAGTCATGGATGCTGTCGAATGTTGTTTTTGTTAAAAATCGCTTACATGATTGGAAATTAGCCTACTTCAAATTCTGTAAGTATTTCAGATTAGTATTTAGTATGGCACAAGGGCACGAATGGGCGAGATATTAGAATGATCCAAAACTAAAACTGGCGGCAAATGGTTGCATAAGAATAGAAAATTAAATCAATAAATAGACAAAAATAGAAAGAGGTGTAAGACAAGAAGGTGTCTTCTCCCCGGACTTCAGTTATGTGCCATGCGTAAGACATGCTTAGGCGATCATGAATCTTTCGATAGATGACTGACTTTTTTTTCCCCGGAGTAGGTTGTCATTTCTTTCTGCGGTAGACCAGTTGCCATCCAAGGCTATAGAACCCGGTCTGTACTGCTATTTGCCCAAAGTTGGAGTGAGGGAGAGTTGAAGAGAATTCATAACTTTCCGACGTAAATTCGAACTCGGGCCCCCCTTTTACTTTTTTTTTCATTCTTTTTTTTATTCTTTCTTCCTTTCATTATTTTCATTTCTTTCTTTCTTTCTTTCTTTTTTCTTTTCCTTTTCTTCCTTCTTTCTTTCTTACTTTTTTGTGTCTTTTATTGACTGTTCTTTTCCGTTCTTCCTTCCTTCCCTCCTTCCTTTCTTCTCTCCTTCCTTCCTTCCCTCCTTCCTTCCTTTCTTCCTTCCTTCCTTCCTTCCTTCTCTCCTTCCTTCCTTCCCTCCTTCCTTCCTTCCCTCCTTCTTTTCTTCCCTCCTTCCTTCCTTCCCTCCTTCTTTCCTTCCCTCCTTCCTTCACGCCTTCCTTCCCTCCTTCCTTCACGCCTTCCTTCCCTCCTTCCTTCCTTCTTTTCTCTACTTCCTTCCTTCCCTCCCTCCTTCCTCCCCTTCTTCCCTCGTTCCTTCCTTCTCCAGTCAATTATGTGCCATGCATGATACACGCTTAGGCGATCATGTATGTTTCCATATATGACTGACAAGGCAGATTTTTTTTCTGCAGTAGTTTGCCATTTCTTTCTGCGATAGACCAGTTGCCATCCAAGGCTATAGAACCCGGTCTGTCCTGCCATTTACCCATAGCTGGGGGAAGAAGAAAAGGATTCGTACCTTCCCCAAGATTATTAGCACGTAAGTGAATGTAATGGATTCGACTGGAATTCGAACTCGGCTCTCCGATTCCGCAATCCGTGCCGTGGACTTATAGAACCTAAACAGTGAAGCGATTATGAGAGAATTAGAATTTCTACAAGGATTCATTATTGCCAGACACAGTCTTAACAACATTAGACATGCAGATGACACAGTATTGATAGCAGATACAGAAAAGTAAATCAAGGAACTTCTACAGAAAATAGTGAAGGAAAGCGTAAAGAAAGGACTAAGCCTCAATTGCAAGAAGACAGAATGCATGGTTGTTAGCAAAAGGGACAGCCCAAAATGCAAATTACAAATTGGGGATAACAAAATCAAACAAGTACAACAATTTAAATATATAAAAGAAATTATTGTGATCATCACAAAGTGTGTTTCCAGGGGTGGGGTGTTCAAGTTTTATTTTCTTACATTAAGTAAAGCTATAAGAGGACAATATTATTTTGCTTCTGTAATTAAAATTTAAATATTTGAATATATATATATATTGTTATTATCGCTTTTCTCTGGCACTCCTTATTACTGGTTCCCATATTGTATTCATTTCTATGCTTTGTCGGCTCAGGAGATTTTTATGGCCTAGCATATGTGCTGATTCCTTAAGTTTACGAATTTTTCAATAGTGTTCTTTGTATATGTTCCCTCAGAGGGCAATGGTCATCCTTCTCTCTCCATATGTGGTCACCGCCTTCTGTGGAATCAGGTTGAGATCATAGACAAAGAACACCATTGGAAAATTCGTAAACTTAAGGAATCAGCACATATGCTTGTCAAAAATGAATAATAAGTGATAATGCTTCATCTAAGAAATTCAGACAACTTAAGACTATTACTACTTGGTGGAAAAATAAGAGAAATAAGATGAAAGAAATACTAGTCAAAAATGAATAATAATTGACAAGGCTTCATCTAAGAAATTCAGACAACTTAAGACTATTACTACTTGGTGGAAAAGCAAGAGAAATAAGATGAAAGAAATACTAGTCAAAAATGAATAATAATTGCAAATGACTGTTCAAACTATCATATTTATCAAAGAGACAAAAACATGAAAACGATGAATGATAATTTGCCAACTTTCTTTTTCCTTTTTAGGGAACAGCAAGTGAATCCACATTCCTTGCGCTTTTGGCTGCACGTACGGAAGCTCTGAAGCGCTATAAAAGCCTGCATGGATCAGTGGAAGACGCTGAAATAAACGCTAGATTGGTTGCCTATTGTTCCGACCAGGTAAGTGTATTTGTTTTTGGATGAAGGGGCTGAGACTAGACCCCTAATTCTTGGCTCCCTTGATTACGTTTTTTTTATTATTTTAAATCGTAGATCATTTGAACATAAATTTGATATGATTTTATGCTGATGAACTGTGTCAATATTGACAATAAATTTATACATAATGTCCATAAAATCTGTGCTCAGCTCTTTAAGTATAATGGATAATTTAACAGATAAAGTTGTTAAGCACCGTATTTGACATAAACGCACGGGTGTATAAGACGCACCCCAATTTCAGCAGGACAAATCATGAAAAATAGTAATTAGTAAAATTAGTAAAAATATTAGTAAATGGTACAGCCTAGGCTATATTTATGAGGTATTATTTTGATTAAACAAGCCATTATTACAATTAAACAAAAAATAATAGGAAAAAAGGTCACCAGCCTACAAAATCTTTATTATATCCAAAGGTAAGAAATCAAAATAAAAATCAAGCAATTATTACAATTGAACAAAACAGTACAGTTACTATTAAAATTTTATTCATCTTTAAATCCATAAAATTCGTCGTCTTCGTTATCAAAACTCTGATACTCCTTTTCAATACTATCATCATCGTTAAATAATGCGTCATCTTCCGTTCCATTGAGAGCATTGCTAATACCACACTTTTTAAAAGATTTTACAATTTCTGCTCTAACATTATCCCAAGCTTGCCTCACCCATTCGCAGACTTGTGCAATGCTGGCTATTTTTATTCTTCCTCTAAGTGTAAGGTCGTGATCAAGCATTGCCATCCACGTGTTTCATTACTCCTTCATGTTTAAGTCTAAGCTAATAGGTGTCGCCAAGCAGCTAATTTCGGCTAATTTCGAATTTTAAACCTACGCATGGCATATAAGGCGCACGAGAAATTTAAATGATATTTTTAGTAAAAAAAAAAAACAGTTGCGCCTTATATACCGTCAAATACTGTAATAACAAAACGAAAAAGTTAAAACTTTTGAGATGAAGAATTATTATAACTGACAACTGACATCCATTAAACATGGCGCGTGGAGCTAGAACAGTCTATACCAGTGAGCAAAATAAAGGGTTCAGTTTGACAGTCCAACCACATGAAGAAGTCCGGAGCGTATAACGGCAGAAACGTTGTAATAAATATGGCGTTAGAGATGAGGACAATAGTCGGAATAATGTAAATAGTGTACATAATACCTCATCTCAGAAATATAGACAGATACTGAAAGGCCGAAACGTTGTAATAAATATGGCGACAGAGATGAGGACAATAGTTCAAATAATGTGAATAGTGTACATAATACTTCATCTCAGAAATATATACAGATACTGAAGGACCGAAACATTGTGATAAATATGGCGACAGAGATGAGGACAATAGTCCGAATAATGTAAATAGAATTATTATTATTGATATATAACCTTCTTGTTGGACAAACATGCTCATCTTGTTTTGTTTTTTATTTGTTTGTTTATTTTTTTTTCTTGTTTTTTCGGAAGTTGTACTTGTTCGTCTTCGTTTTTTTTTTTTTTTTTTTAGGTGGGGTTTCGGCGTAGACTTTTCAGAATTTAGACTCAAATCCTTTATTCAATGAACAGGACACACTGTTCTTATTCTACTTTCCATGTTTAGGGGACATTATTTCATCACGACGTAATTCTCTCAGTTTATTTGGCCCTTATGTCGCTCATCTTTCTCTTTTCTGTGAAGCAGAGAATATGACTTTTCAGCACAACACAACGGAAGGATTTAAACATATTTTAACTAACATTTTTAATTCATTAGACCTTATACCTCTTGAACAATCTTGTGGTGTCATTTTGGAGCCTTACACCTAATGTCCTTCACCAAGAGATGGTACGTTTACCCTTTCTTAATCAAATGCCTTTTAATGGTACTCATCTCTATGCTTGGACTACTAAGGAGATTGTCAGGGCCTAATGTGTGTGTTGATTTTTACAGACACTTTACCCGCCAATGCTGTTCTATGTGTATTTTCATTCCATCTTTTCACCCACTATAAATGATCAACCGTGCGTGAATTTATATAGAAGAAAAATGCGGTTGAACTACCGCTTTCGATATTTTCCTTCCCTTACTTTTAGCTAGGTCTTGCTCTTGTTTTACTGACTGCAACTGCAAAGGATAGAATACACGCAGTTCTTAGTCATGTCCTTTTCTGCGGTGTGTTTTTTTTTTTGGCGGGGAAGAGATACCTCTGAAGAGTTGAACACTTTTTTAATACAGTCAGACAAGGGCAACATGTTTGTGATTATATACAGGTTAGAATACTCAGGTAAAGACAAAAAGTATCTGACTCCGAAAACTGAAAGGAAGCTGTCACAAATCCTGAAAATGAGGGAGGAATTCACACTGAAATGACTACAGACAGCTACACAGAATACAGCGTGCCCCTAATGTTTAAAATGCTTGTAGTTTTGTAACTATATATGATAAAAAACAATCTTTAAAAGGAGAAGAAAGAAAAAGTCTCTAAATTTATTATTGGGGTTATTAATTTTCAAAAAATGTTGATATCTATCTATCTACCTCTCTATCTCAGTCTATTGATATCTATCTGTCTTTTAGCGCACGTTTTCTCTCTCTTTTATATATATATATATATATATATATATATATATATATATATATATATATATATATATATATATATATATATATATATATATATTATTTATTTAAAAATATAATTCCAACACGCTACATAAGAGTTCTCATGTTTCAAAACAAGAGCCGAAAACTTCAATATAATTAATTAATTGAATTAAATTGAATTAAAGTACTAATCTCTGTTCCATCTTCAAGCGAATTTATGCTCTACTTTTGTATCGAGCACTATTTTTTAAAAATAATAACAAAAATACTAAAGAACTTTGGATTATTTACCTAACGAGTTCTTTCCTATTTTCTATATATTTTTCACATATGTATATATATATATATATATATATATATATATATTAATCTGTATCTATAAAAGGCAGGATGTGTGTGTGTGTGTGTGTGTGTGTGTGTGTGTGTGTGTGTGAACGAATGCACGGCCACAATTTTGGACGGATTTGCACCAAAATTTACATGCACATGCTCCAAGTTAGCGGAAAGGCCAAGACCGACGTTGCATTTCCCAACTCCCATCGATAGTGGAAATAATCGATTTTTTCATGCTTATACGGCAGTTTCCATGTAGTTTGCGGCCATTTCCTACTGGCCAGAATGATATATATATATATATATATATATATATATATATATATATATATATATATATATATATATATATATATATATATATATATATGGAGAGAGAGAGAGAGAGATTGTGTATATTTCTGCAGCAATTTTTCATTAATGCATGTTTCATTAAATAATATAGACAAGTTTTGTCTATTTATTTTAAGTAAGTTCATTTCATATTGTCTGATAATCTTAATCACATTATTGTTGAAGGACGAAAGGAAATCACCATATTGATATATGTTTATATCCAATCTAAGCTTTCAGCTTATATAAGCCATTATTAAAGATGACACAGACGAAACTACAAAAATAGCCCGCCTTTGCTGCTTGAATAAGCTTTGTAGTTTCGTAGACGAGTAGAAAGACTAAAACGTAGTGTGCTCAAAACGGTAAGAAGAGAGATAAACTAGAATAAATCCTAAGGAGCCAGGCAAACCTACCTAGGTTTCACCTATCGAATCTTCTGGCTAAAAAGAAATGACGGAACAGTATTTATTGATAAAACCATTAAAAACATTAAAAACTAATAAGCATTAAAACCACTTTTTTTTTTTTCTTGCTTCTTTCACGGGGTAGGTTTGCCTGGATCCTTAGGAGATATTCTAGTATATATATATATATATATATATATATATATATATATATATATATATATATATATATATATATATATATATGTGTGTGTGTAACCATAAGGTCCGTGCAACGTAAAATATCTGTAGTTTTGTAACTCTACATGATAGAAACAATGTGCGAAAAAGAGGGAAAAAAAGAAGTATTTAAATTTATTATTGAGATTGTTCATTTTTCAGTATGTCCGCCATCATTATGCATACAAAGTGTAATACGATTCTGTAGTTCTCGGGTGATATTTTGCAGCTGATTTTCAGTAATACGTTCGATCTCCTGAATTATCCTAGCTTGTAATTCCTCTAAAGATCGAAGTTTAGTTGAATAAACATTACTTTTCACATGTTCCCTCATAAAAAGAAATCCATTGAAGTCAAACAGCAATTCTGCAAAAAGAAAGTCATTTTGAAATTTCAAGAAATTGAAATACAAAAAAAAGTAAATATTGCAAAGACAAGACGAAGTCTAGACATATCAATCGATACCTCCACTCATTCGATAAAAAATAAACATACATGATGAAAGAATGTCTCAAACCTAATAAAAACAATGTTTTATCGTCAAATTTATCATGTTTTAGGATTTGGGGATTATTAAATTATATTTTTTCATCCTTTTTAAAACCTTCAAAATATTGATTAAATGTCTTGTTTTTTGTTTGTTTGTTTTTTGCGACAGACAGATGGCCATTGATTAAATTTGAGCGTCTTAATGCGGTGAAAAACACATTGATTTAGGAAATCTAGACATATCAATCTGTACCTCCACACATTCTATAAAAATTGAACATACATTGTGACATAATGTTAATATCTATCTATCTAGTTTAGTCTATTAATATCTATCCATCTCTAGCTATCTCTCTCCATATATATATATATATATATATATATATATATATAGTGTGTGTGTGTGTGTGTGTGCCCATAAAGTCCGTGTGCAATTTAAAATGCTTGTATATATGATAAAAACAATCTGTAAAAAGGATGAGAAAGAAGAAGTCTCTAAATTTATTATTGAGGTTGTAAATTTTAAAGATTTTCAACAGGTCCGGCATCCTTAGACGATTCTGTAGTTCTCGAGTGATATTTTGCAGCTGATTTTCCATCATACATTCAAACACATCAATTATCCTGGCTTGTAATTCTTCTAAAGATTGAGCTTTAGTTGAATAAACATTACTTTTCACATGCCCCCCCCCCTTAAAAAAGAAATCCATTGGTGTCAAACAGCAATTCTGCAAAAAGAAAATCATTTTCAAGTTTCAAGAAATTGAACTAAATTGGAATAAATAAAGATTGCAAAGACAAGATGAAATCTAGACATATCAATCGGTACCTCCACTCATTTGATAAAATATGAACATACATAATGAAAAAATGTAAATATCTATCTATTTATCTCTCTCTAGCTATCTCACTCTCTCTTCCTATATATATATATATATATATATATATATATATATATATATATATATATATATATATATAATAAAAAAGATAACACTAATATTCCATGGTTATAATTTACTCCATTGGAATCGTAAATACGATCCAAATCATCAGTCCTACAAATTGTAGGTCTGATGAATTGGATTCCAATGGAATAAATTATGCCCATGGAATATTAGTGTTTAAGCCTTTTTATTATATCCTTACTCTGTCCTGGACATTGAGTTCTACCTGGATTCTATTCTCTTTGAATTTTTTTTATTCAAAAAATATATATGTATGTGTATGCATCTATGTATATATATTTATATATTTTGCATATGTATGTGTATATTTACCACTAATATTATCAATATCAATATATATATATATATATATATATATATATATATATATATATATATATATATATATATATATATATATATATATATATATATATATATATATATATATATATATATATATATATATATATATATATATATATATATATATATATATATATATATATATATATATATATATATATATATATATATATATATATATATATGTGTGTGTGACCATAAAGTCTGTGCAAGATAAAATACTTGTAGTTTGGGAGCTCTACATGATTAAAAACAATCTGTAAAAAGTGGAAGAAAGAAGAACTATTTAAATTGATTATTGGGATTGTTAATTTCCAACATGTCCGCCATCATTATGCATACAAAGTATAATATGATTCTGTCGTTCTTGGAAGACATTTTAAAGCTGATTTTCCATCATACATTCAACTACATCAATTATCCTAGCTTGTAATTCTTCTAAAGATTGAGGTTTAGTTGAATAAACATTACTTTTCACATGTCCTCATAAAAAGAAATCCAATGGAGTCAAATCTAGTGATGATAGAGGCCAAGATAATGGTCCACCTTTTCCAATCGACCTGTTAAGGAATTTTCATTCAGGAACTGCCTAACTTGCAGAGCAAAGTGACAAGGTGCACCATCTTGTTGAATCCTCTATCAGTTCTACTTGGTCAAGCTTAGGAATAATAACGTCATTTTGCAGCATTTCTAAATAGTGATCAAACATTAGAAACTCACCCTTCAAAAATTCTGGAGAAAAAAGGTCATTTTGAAGTTTCAAGAAATTGAAAAACAAACTAAACAGAACTGATGTTCGTAGGAATACGATCATGTCCGCTACCGAGTTTTTTGTCTTTCCAAATAAGCTTGAAAATAATTGCTCTAATTTAGACGTTCATATCCAGTATATGAATGGTAGACTTAGATTTTTGGATACAAAATTTCTTTTATACATGACTTAGGAGCAGTTGATATTTTTTTTCGCAGGCTCACTCTTCGGTGGAAAAAGCCAGCCTCATTGGACTTGTCAAACTTCGTCTCTTGTCGACTGATGACCACCTCAGCCTTCGAGGACAAACCCTACACGACGCTGTCCAGAGGGACAAAGAGAATGGACTCATCCCTTTCTTTGTAAGTTAACCGTAACCTTAAGTTCTTTGCTAACAGTTTTTTTTCTACCCTCTTCTAGTTTCTGGAACTCCCTTCCGGCTCCATGTTTTACAACCAACATTAATCTTCCAAAATTTAAATGCAGTGTCAATCGTTATCTAAAGTCTTCTGGATTCTCCTTCTTGTATTTTATATTTATTTCCTGATTATTCTTCTCCTCAGTAACGTTTTCTCAGTTTCCATCACTCTCATTAACCCCTTACGTCTGAGTGGCTTTATCGCCTTGCTTGGGGTGAAATGATTAGAAATCTACTGTCTTCTCGAATCTTGTTTTTTTTTATTGTCCTTTTTCCTCAGTAGCGTTTTTTCAATTTTCTTCACTCTATTGTCTGTCACCCTCAGTAACCCCCATGCGTCTTAGTGGCTTTAGGAAACTTCTTTGGGGTAAAATGACACAGATAATCCAAAAATAAATCTGTGGGGAGCCATGATCGTGTATGTTTCGAAGGGAGATGGTATTTAATAAAGGCAAATTATTTAAATAGCTGGGTAGGCTGCTATGGTAAATGTTCAGATGAACGCCATAATATAACTTCTTAACTAGGACTCGAATCACTATCATCACGTCTGTATTCCATTTGTAAGGAGGAAGTTTTACTCAGACAACTTTTTTCCTCTTCCTAAGGACTTTGTGTAACAAACTCTCGTGAGGATGTTTCTCTGAACACTATAACCTTAACTTCTTCAAGTCAAGAGCCAATCGCTATCTATCATCATAATCTTCCGGATTCCTCTTCTTTTATTTTCTTTACTTTCTTCCTGATAATACTTCTATTGTTCTTACTCATTTCTCGCTTGTAGAACACTCTTCAAACTCCATGCTTTCCAGTCAAACATGATCTTCAAGAATTTAAGTGCAGTGTCAATCGTTATCTACTGTCTTCCTGATTATTCTTCTGTCGTTCTTGCTCATTTCTTGCATGTGGAACACTCTTCCAACTCCATCCTTTACAGCCAACTTTGATCTTCAAGAATTTAAGTGCAGTGTCAATCGTTATCTACTGTCTTCCTGATTATTCTTCTATCGTTCTTGCTCATTTCTTGCATGTGGAACGCTCTTCCAACTCCATCCTTTACAGCCAACTTTGATCTTCAAGAATTTAAGTGCAGTGTCAATCGTTATCTACTGTCTTCTGGATTCCCCTTCTTTTATTTTTCTCGCTCCTTAATAACGTTTCTATTTGTCTTATTCTTTCGCACTCTGTAACTCGTTGTGTCGTAGTTACTTTATTGTCTTGCTTTTCGTGAAATGATTTAAAAAAGATATATATGTATATATACTACATAGTTATTTCTGTGCGTACGTGTTTATCTGTCGCAACGTTACTATCTATGCCATATTTACCTTTTCATAAGTTTATTTACCCATTAGGCCCATATTTTCTATAGTCTTTTCTTCTTCAGCCCAGTCTGTCTTTTCATATCGATCGCTTTTAAAAATTCCAATCAACAATCCCTTTCAAACAAATGATTTCCTCCTTAAAAATGTTGCTCTCACAACGAGTAGTCCTGGGTATGACGATAAACTATATCCGGCAGCAAGTTCGTGAGATTAGAGGATTTAAGGAGCGTGGAACGACCTTTTAATAGCTGTTGTTCCCACGTCCAGTAGCACCAGTTAGTGCCCCGACTATGGCTAAAGAGTGAACCATCAAAGTGATTTTTATAGTAAAAATACCAGCAGTACATTAAAAAAATACGAACAATAGATTATTATATTAAAATGGCCAACAAGGCATTTTATAGCAAAATGCCAAGCAGCACTAAAAAGTATAAAAATACATTTTTATAGGAAAATTACCATTCATACTTTTTTAAAATGAATTGCCAGCAATACATTTTTATATCTACAAACTATATACCTAAAAAAAACGTCCTTGGTACGACGATAAACTACATCCGCGTGCTGGGTATGACGATAAACTACATCCGCGTGCTGGGTAAGACGATAAACTACAACCGACAGCAAGGTCTCTGTTCAGGAGGTTTAGAGGAGCGTGGAACCAACTCTTAATTGCTGGTGTTCCCAGGTCCACCCTGACCCCTGGTGGTAGAACCAGTTAGGGTCCCAGCTATGGGCAAATAGTCGACCCCCACCACCACCACCACCAAAATGGTTGTAAAACACTATGAAAGTGTAAAAATAGGTTTTAATACCAGCAATGCCTTTTTATAAAATATTATTACGAGCAATGAATTTTTGAAGGAAAAGATTATTACCAGGATTACACTTTTGAGAAAAAATATTACCAGCAATACATTTTGTAGAGTAAAATATTACTATTAAAATCGTGTCTGCATTAAATAACCCAATGAGTTGATATGCCGTAAAACAAACCAAACCAAACCAAACCATACTAACAAAAAATAAGTTGACCCTGAAAGTATAAATTTATATTCAAAATTTCTGCAGTCGAAGCCATAAAATTTCGTACAAAATATTAAGATTTCGGCATTAAATAACGGATATAAGTTGATATGCCGCTAAACAAAATCAACCAAGCAAATCTCAATGAGACATACAATACGTCAAATTTAACCCGAAAATAAGAGAAAGGAAGCCAAATCGTTAAAGGTTATTCGATAAGAAAAGCGCAAACGACTATTTTCAATTCACCGGCTGTTGTATGTATTAACATTGTCTGAAAAAGTGTCAGGTATTTTCATATTTTCGTTTTCCGATGATAAATTGTCATTGGATTGGGTTACGATGGGCATAATAATCTCTAGGATTAGATTACGATTAACTTAATAATCTCTTGGATTGCATCACTATTGGATCAATAATCTCCGAAATTGGAGTAACAGTGACTTAATAATCTCCGGAAGTGGATTACAATTAGCTTAATAATTTCTGAGATTGGGTTACGATCAGCCTAATAGTCTCTGTGATTGGATTACGATTGTCTTAATAATCTCTGTGATGGTATTACAACTGACATAATAATCGCTGGCAAAGGCTTACTATTGGCTGAACAATCGGTAGGATTGGATTATTATTGGATTAATAATCTCTGGGATTGGATTACGATTGCCTTAATAATCACTGGGATTGCATTACGGTGGGCATAATCATCTTTGAGATCGGCTTACTATTGACTTAATAATAATCTCTGGCATTCAATTACGATTGGCTTATAGTTGGGATTGGATGACATTTGTCATAATAATATCCATGATTGGATTACGATTGGATTAATATTCACGGGGATTAGATTACGGTTGACTTAATAATCTCTGGTATTGGAATACGATTAGCTTAATCATCTTTGATATTGAATTTGGTTGGGTATAACAATCTCTGGGATTGGATTTCGCTTAACTTAAGAATCTGTGATTGTCTTACGGTCGGCGTAATAGTGTCTGGGATCAGATTACGATTAGCTTAATAATCTCTTGGATTGGATTACGATTTACTTAATAATATCTAGGATTGTATTACGATTGGCTTACAAATCTCTGAGATTCGATTACATTTGGCTTAATAATATATGGCTTGATTTACAGTTGGCTTAATAACCTCTTGAATTGGATTAGCCTAATATTCTCTGGAATTGAAATACGATTGACTTAATAATTCCTGGGATTGATTTATGATTGTCTTAATAATCCCTTGCATTGGATTTACGATTACCTTATATCTATGAAGATTGACTTAATAATTTCTAGGTTTGGATTACGTTTGGCTTAATAATCTCTGGGCTTGAATTGTGATTAACTTTTTAATACCTGGCATTGGATGACGATTGACATAATAATCTCGGGGATTGGATTACGATTGTCTTAATAATCTCTGGAATTTGTTTACTATTAGATTGATAATCTCTGGGATTTAATTGCGATTAGCTTTTTAATCCTTGGGATTAGAATACGATTGGCTTAATAATCTCTGAGATTTTTTAAGATTGGTTTAATAATCTCCGGGATTGGATTACGATTGGCTTAACAATCTTTACGAACGTCTGTTTTTTTTTATTATTTTTATTTATTTGATTTTACGACAGGTTCTTCTCCCAGTTTTAGTCGTAACATGAACCCCGTCTTACCTGCTGTTTAGTTGGGTCATCGGGGACTCAACTGGTTCCCCCACCAGGATTTTCTGGAGTGGGAGTTGGTTAGACATCTAGCGAAGATAAAAACAGTTTCAGTTTTTTTTTAACAAGAGTTAATGACTATCCCATGATTCCGTTTAGAATTGGGTTTCCGGTTCCTTTGAATGTTTACTTTTTTTCTTCGCTCCCAAATAGTAAATAGTCTCGCTTATCATCTGGCTCTCACTCCATCCGGGTTTTTTGAACAGAAGAGGTATGTTTTCCTTGTTTCCTGTTCAAGAATAGCTTTCCGATTCTTTCTAATGTCTACTTCCACACTATACTTCAAAGGTCACTGACTGAACTCTTGAAATTTTATTCCCTAATTAAATCTTGACCTCTTCAAGTCTAAAGTTAGCTGTTATCTTTCTTGCATAGCCCCCAAGAACTTCAGTTCTTGCCCTTTCTTATGCTAATGCAAGAACCCACAGTAATCCTCTATCTTAAGTGCCTCTTACGTCATGTATCGTAAAATATAAAGTCCACTCAAAGGCCGTATCACGTTCTTATAGGAACAATGGCCATAGCAGAATGGGGTTTGGGATCAGTAACTCAGGGCATAGGGCATAGGGTTTCCTCAATCACCAAAAAATGAACGGTCTTGTATCCGTGATCAAGGCGAGCCTCAATGATGAGGGACATCGACTCTGTTTTGACCGGTAGAGGGATGGTCTCCGCCAGGTATACCTGCCCGAGACACGCTACACATAATTGAATACTTCTCCAGCTGTCAACCCAGATATGAGGAGGAAACTGCTCAGTTGGCGAGCTACGCGGCGACCCTAGGACGGGTCATGGGATTGATGATGATGATGTTTTTTTCTTTTTTTTTCTTTTAGGTGTGTGCCACTTTGGGAACCACGGGTGCATGCCAGTTTGATAACTTGACAGAACTTGGGAGAGTGAGTAAGTAAAACATTTTATCCTTTGCGCATGCGCGAGTCAAAATGTAAATGCTGATTTGATTCTACCTTACTAATTGAGTGAGTGAGAGGGAGGGAAGAGAGAGATAGTGTGTGTGTGTGTGTGTGTGTGTGTGTGTGTGTGTGTGTGTGTGTGTGTGTGTGTGTGCGTACGTCTACCATTGGAACAATTACGTCTAAAAACAAAATGCTCAATTGATCTTCAAAAGTTAAATAGTCAATTGATATTTAGCCATCGACCCCCCCACACACACACACACAAAATGTCTCCCAATAATAAAGATGCTCCTAAAACGCATGGAACTTTTTTCGGTGGTACGGATTATAACTAAGATGCTTTAAGCTAAAGAGGATATTCATGCAAAACAATGCTTTCTCTCATATTCTGCAAAGTTGACTATTGCCCACCTTGCCAAAAAGATTTCAAAGGCACTAGATCAATAATATGACCCCAGTCTGTCCAGATATTGATCAAGTTGAAGATGTGTACTTTGTCCTTAAAAGAGATGGATATAAGAATGGAAAACTATATACAGAGACAATACAAGTACTAAGAACTATTGTAAATTCTTGGAAAATATGCTTCTTGGAGCATACAGGTCACAACGAATAAATTTTAAGTTAATGACTATCTTCATGAAAGACAATGTTCTCTAACATGCGTTGCTCTTGGAGATGCAATGCTCTCTGATATGCAATGCTCTCTGACATGCAATGCTCTCTGATATGCAGTGCTCTCGGACATGCAATGCTCTCAGACATGCAATGCTTTTGGACATGCAATGCTCTCGGACATACAATGCACTCTGATGTGCAATGCTCTCGGACATGCAATGCTCTCTGACATGCACGTTTTCTGACATTCCAAAACAAAAATAAGTAGAAGTCGAGATATCACTAGACATGAGCAACAGAACTAGAATAGCTTACACCCGAATATTACATAAAAGGTTCAGAATTCCGTGTAGGTTACCCAGATCGATATACAACTGAAGAAGGCTGAAGGGCACAACAGTCGAAACGTTTTGATAACAACAACAAAGATGAGGACAATGGTCCGGATATGAGTTGTGTAAATAATGATAACTCCTCATCCCAGAAATTGATTCCCTGTAGGTTACGCAGATCGATATACACCTGATGAAGGCCGAAGGTCACAACGGCCGAAACGTGATAACAACAACAATGATGATGATAATAGTCTGAATATAAATAGTTTAAATAATGGTAACTTCTCATCCCAGAAATTAATTCCCTGTAGGTTACACAGATCTATATACACCTGATGAAGGCCGGAGGTCAAAACGGCCGAAACCTGATAGCAACAACAAAGATGAGGACAATAGTCTGAATATACATAGTGTAAATAATGATAACTCCTCATACCAGAAATTGATTCCCTGTAGGTTACACAGATCTATATACACCTGATGAAGGCCGGAGGTCACAACGGCCGAAACGTGATAACAACAACAAAGATGATGACAATAGTCTGAATATAAATAGTGTAAATAATGATAACTCCTCTTACCAGAAATTGATTCCCTGTAGGTTACACAGATCTATATACACCTGATGAAGGCCGAAGGTCAAAACGGCCGAAACGTGATAACAAAAACAATGGTGATGACAATAGTCTGAATATAAATAGTGTAAATAATGGTAACTCCTCATCCCAGAAATTAATTCCCTGTAGGTTACACAGATCGATATACACCTGATGAAGGCCGAAGGTCACAACGGCCGAAACGTGATAACCACAACAATGGTGATGACAATAGTCTGAATATAAATAGTGTAAATAATGGTAACTTCTCATCCAAGAAATTAATTCCCTGTAGGTTACACAGATCTATATACACCTGATGAAGGCCGGAGGTCAAAACGGCCGAAACCTGATAACAACATCAAAGATGAGGACAATAGTCTTAATATAAATAGTGTATATAATGATAAGTCTTCATACCAGAAATTGATTACCTGTAGGTAACGTACATCGATATACACCTGATGAAGGCCGGAGGTCATAACGGCCGAAGCGTGATAAAAACAACAAAGATGAGGACAATAGTCTGAATGTAAATCTTCTTCCTTTTCCGCGACTCCGTCTCTTTTAACGACGATGTAGACAACCAGACTTTCTTCATATTGATAGAAGCTTCTCATTTTTTTATATTTTTTTTTAATTTTCCAGCCGAAGGAGAGTCCATGTGGATGCATGTTGACGCTGCTTACGCCGGTACTGCATTCATTTGTCCCGAATATCGCAAGTTCATGGTTGGAGTTGAATATGCACATTCTTTCGCCTTCAACCCTTCCAAATGGATGATGGTGCATTTCGACTGCACAGCCATGTGGTAGGTTGCATTTTATTCGGTTAACTAACTGGATTTCCCGCGCCTTGCTGCGGGTAACACATTTTTTTGTAAGAAAATAATGATTCGTTTTAAATTATTGTTATATATATATATATATATATATATATATATATATATATATAGTGTAACCCGGATATAAGAGAGTTGTCGGGACCGGAGAAGAAGTCTCTTATATCCGGGTTTCTCTTATATCCGGGTTTGGTCTATTTTATATACATTAACACAGGCTCTAATTTGGGACCAGAGAAAATCTCTCTTATATCCGGGTTTCTCTTATGTCCGGGTTACACTATATATATATATATATATATATATATATATATATATATATATATATATATATATATATATTGGCATGTTTCATTAAAAACGACAGACAAATTATAACGGTTAAGCTTTTTATTTAATTTTTCTTGTGTTCGAACACGAGCTTTCTTTTCTGGACAAAGAGTGTGTAAAAACGGTTCAAATGTTTTATAGTTCCGAGAGCTTTCGGCTATACCTTTAGCCATTATCAAGGATGATTCAATTTTTCAGCTTAATTGGGTCTGTTCATTATGTGTATGTTTTAGTGTGCTATAGAGATGATTTTTTAAAGAAAAAAAGAAAAAAGAGAAAGCCAACTCTTAACAATATTAACTACGAACAAGGCCACAATGTGCTAACCGTATTAGGAAATTAAAAACATCTCTATAATACAGTAAAACATACACATAATGCACACACTCATTTAAGCTGAAAATTGAATCATCCTTGATAATGGCTAAAGATATAGACGAAAGCGCTCGGAACTATAAAATATTTGAACAGTTTTTACACACTCTTTGTCCAGAAAAGAAAGCTCTTGTTCAGACACAAGAAAAATTAAATAAAAAGCTTAACCGTTATAACTTGTCTGTCGTTATTAATGAAACATGCATAAACGAAGGATTGCTGCCTAAATATACAATATATATATATATATATATATATATATATATATATATATATATATATATATATATATATATATATAATACACAAAAAATCACATCTCCTCACATGGGGAAGAAGCTTATTTCAACAGACGAAAAAAATAAAATTAGTTCTGACCACTGTCTCGTGCCTTTCGTCTGACTGAAAAATTGAATTTATTCAATTAACTAGCCAAATTGCGCGCGCCTTGCTGCGAGACACACATTTTTATAAGAAAATAATGATTGGTTTTAAACCATTGTTATAATTTGTCTGTATATATATATATATATATATATATATAATACATTTATAAATGTATAAAGTCCGACAATTATTTAAAACATATATATGTGTATATATATATATATATATATATATATATATATATATATATATATATATATATATATATATATATATATACAATAAGACCTAACATCACCTCATATGGGGAATAAGCTTATTTCAACCAACGAAAAAATAAAATTAATACTGACCACTGTCTCGTGCCTTTCGACTGACTGAAACATTGAAATGGATAAATTCTTGGTCAATTAATGCACAGTTCAATTTCTAATTCCGACACGAATTCAGTCTATACCGAGGTTGAATAAGACTGACGAGTTTTATTTTTTCGTCTGGAGAAAAAAGCTTTTTCCTCGTATGAGTTGATTTTGGATTTTATTGTGTATTATTTTCTGCTCTGTATAAAAAAATACATTAACCTCTTTCTGTTGATCAGTTTTAATATTTTATATTATTAGAATCCACCTGGATTATATACCAATGGATTTATTAATTTTACTATATATATATATATATATATATATATATATATAAAAATGCACAAAGTCCGACAATTATTTTTTAAGACATTTTTATGTTTATACATTCTTTTTATAGATACAAATATTTAAGTAAATGCTCTGTTTATAATAAACAGTATGAAACAACATTTACCTGAATGTCCGAAAAATTTTCACAGAAAATATTCGTCCTCCGACAGGATTCGAACCTGTATTCTATACGGAACCGTCATTTAGCTTGACGTGCCTTTGACCGATTCATGGAAGATGGAAGTTCAAATACAGTAAATTCGGCCTTGCTTACTGAACGCGCCTCTTTGGCCAAATCAGTAAAGGCACGTCACGCTGAATGACTGCTCCGTATAGGATGCAGGTTCGAACCTGTCGGAGGATTAATATTTTCTGTGAAAACTTTACGGATATTCAAATAACGTTTTTAGTACTGTTTATTAAAACAGAGCATTTACTTAAAATTTGTATCTATAAAATGTCTGTAAACATTAAATATAAATATATATATATATATTGAATAAGAAAATTAAAATCTTATATCTATATATTGTTAAATTTATGATTTAGCCCGGCTGGATATTGTGTTTTTTAGACGTTGTATCCACTTATTTTCATGGGACTCTAAAAATCTAATAATATATATATAGTATATTATATATATATATATATATATATATATATAAAAAAATCTAATAAAATAATATATATATATATATATATATATATATATATATATATATATATATATAAAAGTTGTGTCACATAGCTGATTTATGTTACCTTCAACATCCCGACTCGAGAGTTTCGTAGACAAACCCTCTCGAAATCACTCCGTCCACTCGTCAGGGAATATCAGCAATTATCTGCTTTTATTTCTCGATTTTTCTTTCATTGTTATTGAATTATCTTGCCGATGTGACTTCCATTTTCTGGCTTTCTTCTTTTATATTTTGGATAAGAGTCATTCCCTTGTTTAAATTTAAATCAATTGGAAAACAATTTTCAGTGGGGGATTTGTGCAAAAACAACTTGATCTGAACCTTTGATATCGATTTGATGAAATACATGATTGAATGAATTGATGGGCAGATTTCAACATTGATATGACAGTTGAATTAACAAATATGTATTGTAAGTCACTACCCACTGATCGATGATTTATTGCCCAACTTGACGTCTATCTTGTCTTATTTTGGTCTTGCCGATGTGACCTCAGTCTTCTGGGTTTCTCCTTTTATATATGTTTTTAATCGTTTCACCCCAAGCAAGGCAGGAGAACCACTAACGCGCAGAGGATTACAGAGAGTGAAAGTGAGAGAAAAGACTGGGTATAGGAGAGAATGGAAAGGTGGACAGGGTTCAAGTCAAAAGAAGATGGCGATTGACACTGCATTTAAATTTTCGAAGATCCTAAAGATCAGGGATGCAAATAAGAGGTATGAAGTTCCACAGTAAAGAAGTGCGAGAAAAGAAACTGTTGGAGTAGAAGTAGCGGTTACATTTATATTTTGGGTAGATATGACAGTTGAATTGTCGCAACAAATAAGTATTGTAAGGCACTGCCCACAGATTGATGATTTCATACTTGTTGTCCATATTAACTCATTCTGATCTTGCCGAGGTGACCTCCATCTTCTGGTTTTCTCCTTCTATATTTTGAAAAGAAGTCCTTCCCTTATTCAAATTTAAATTTAATTTAAATCATAGGGAAAAAAATTTCAGTGTTTTGGGGTTTTTTTTTTCCTTCCGGAGACCCCCTTTAATCAAAATGAAATACTTATCCAAAAACCCTAGGGGCCATTCCCTTGTTCAAATTTAAATCAAAGGAGAAAAAAAAAATTAGTGGAGAGGGAGGGCACAAGCTTCTGGTTTTCTTCTTCTATATCTTGGATAGGTGTCATTCCTTTATTTCAAATTTAAATTTTATTTATATAAAAAGGAAAAAATTAATTGTGAGGTTTCTACCACCCGGGACCTCCCTTTGATAAAAATGAAATATACTTATCCAAGTACCCTAGGAGTCATTCCCTTGTTCAAATTTAAATTTAATTTATATCAAAGGCAACAAAGATTTCAGTGTGCCCTGCAAGAACCCTTTCGACCAAAATGGAATATCCTTATCCAAGTACCCAGGTAATGTAGTTTCAGAATATATACGGTTATGAAGGGGGGTGAGTCTATCTCCAAAACCCTAGGAGGAGTTCGATAAACAGACAGACAGAGGCTACAACTTTATATATATATATAGATAAAGCCTTTTTTTTATTTTTTGATTCTCAACAAAATCCAATATTATCGGTCCTGACCTGGCATCTCGGCTTCACTTGCATTCCCACCGCTGTTTCCCTGTGTCTTCTCTATAAATATTTTCATGGTGATTATTCAGATGAGCTTTGCTCTTCGGTCCTTCGACGTTAGGAATTCAAGTGCTCGTCCTGGGTATGACGATAAACTACATCCGGCAGCAAAGCTTCTAATCAGAAGGTTTTAAGTAGTGTGGAACCACCGCCTAATAGCTGTTCTTTCCAAGTCCAGACTGAGCCTGGATGGTAGCACCTGTTAGGGTTCCAGCTGGGGTCAAAACATTATGAAAGTATAAAAAAATTTATTGTAAAAATACCAGCAATACATTTTCATAGTAAAAGAAGTTACCAGTACATTTTTGCTAAAACAAAAGAATATCATCAATACGTTTTTTGTAAAAGAAATTACTAATGCTCCCGAGAAAATTTCGACATTAAATACCCCATGAGGATTTGATATTCCGCTAAAAAAACAAACAATTCAAGCGCAGTGCTAGATTGGCAGCTAGGTCTCAAAATTTTTCAGCTAGATGAAAACGTACAAATCTATGCTAACAGCTTCGCACATCTCGATTGGAGAACACTCTCCAGGCTTCTTGCTTTCTAGTTAATATTGATCTTTATGACGGGTGCGTATAAAACCATCGCCTCCATCTCATCACACTCTTTTTCCCTCCGTCACACCCTTTCCTTCTCAGAGCAGCAGTGGACAAACACGCCTGTAACTGCAACAATCAGCAGCAGCTGGGGCGAACAGACGAACCACGACAAGAAGGCTCAAAAAACTTTGAGTAGCGCCGATTGGATGACAGCAACCAATCAAAAGGCGTAATTATGGCGGCAAAAATGATCGTCCGCGAATGAAAAAAATATAGTGAGTTGCAGAGATGGATTGAATCCGTGCAGACGTTATCATGGTTTACACAAGAAAATATGGCAGACCGAGAAATTCGAATTATGGTGTATCCCTGCCATAAAGTCGAAGCATGGTATAACACCCCTCAGTCGGGCCCAAAAATCCAAGCACCACGGTTGGAAATGTCTTTTTAAAATATTTTCTGATAAAAAAGTAAGTAATGTTTCTTTCAAATATAAGTATACTTTAAATTTTGTAATTTTCCTAAAATAACTTTTGAAAAAAGTATAATTGAATTTCACAAGATTTTTAAACGGGAAATTTGACTTTTGTTCATAAAAGTGTCAATAATGGCTGACATGATTGATTTTACGTCAATTTTGATGACTCAAAAAAAAAAGAAAAGATTTTTAGCTAAAATTTCGGACATGCTAGAAAGGATTAAAATAATTAAAAAATACTCAAAAATACTTTGGTCTTTCCTCTTTATAATGACATAAACATTTAGACAATACAATTTTTTTTAATCAAGTTTGGGGCTTTTTTTCATCAGGGTATGCTTTTTTTTTTAGCAAAATTTTGGACATATCCTCCGCAATTGAAAAAAAGCTAATTTCGATTTCTGTTCGCCGCATGCAGTGCCAGAATCGATGAATTCAAGAAGAGAAAATCTTCCATACAAAAATCCCAGATGGATTCCTGAATAGAATGGGAGCCCCCGGAAGAAAAGAGGGGGGAGGAAAATACGGTTCTGAAAGAACTAAAAAAAAAAAGGGAAAAGAAAAAGAACTCATAAACAGATAACTTCGTTCATCGCCACCCCATAGTTTTCCAGCATACATCCACATATTAATAAAGTATTCAGTGTATTCATAAAGATATCAAGTCTCCCCAAACTGATCCACCATATTTAATCAATCAACATTGGTAAATGCTGTAACTGAACTTTATTCCGATCATGTTTCCAAGTCTCGGTCATTTATTTCCTTGTTTTCTAATATTATTAAATCTTAGTTAATCTAATCATCGTGTTGCCTTGTTCCTGATGGTCGATCTGTTAAATTCCACTTTCACTCCACGTGTTCGAAGAGGAATCCGGGAGTAGATGGTTTCTACTGTATGTTTATATAATTATTTTTCTATAATGTTGCGATACCGATGAAGAAATTCCAATATGAATATTTACTGTCAAAGGGAGATAACCCTGACTTCTCTTCATCTTTAAATCCGAAACATCTTCAAAAATTTAATTGCAATGTCAATCGTTCTGTCTCTTTAATTCATATTCTTTTTATTGTCCTCTTCTGTAAATAAAGTTTCTCTCAGAATATCGCACACTCAGTAACTCTTTGCGTCTTAGTGGCTTTATTGCCTTCCCTGGGGTGAAGAGATTAAAAAAAAAAATTGCATAAGACCACTGGGTAAGCAAAAAATCATATCTTTCTGTTTCGTTTGCTGCGTGTCGTAATCTTTTTGCTTTATTTTCTGTTTTTGTTTCCTTTACTACGTGACGCAAGCTTTTTGTTTCCTTTTCTGTGTTTTGTAAGGATTCTGTTTCATTTATAGCGCACAGTAAGGTTTTTGTTTCATTTACTTCGTGACGCAAGCTTTTTGTTTCCTTTTCTGTGTTTTGTAAGGATTCTGTTTCATTTATAGCGCACCGTATTTGTTTTTTGTTTCGTGACATAAGCTTTTTTTTTTCTGTGTTTTGTAAGGATTCTGTTTCATTTATAGCGCACCGTAAGGTTTTTGTTTCCTTTACTTCGTGACATAAGATTTTTTTCTGTGTTTTCATTTTCTCTTTTTGCCCTTCATGACGCAAGCTTTTGTTTTCCTTTTCTGTTTTTTTTCTTTTTTTTGTTTCATTTATAGCGCACCGCGAATTTAAGCTTTTGTTTTCTGTTTTTGTAAGGATTCGTCATTTATAAGATTTTTGTTTCATTTTCTGTGCCCTGTAAAGTTTTTGTTTCATTTACTGCGCAGCGTAAGATTTTTGTTTTATATACTGTGGTTTCATTTACTCGGCTTTTGTTTTGTTTTATATACTTTTTTTGTTTCGTTTACTTTGTGCCGTAAGCTTTTTGATTTGTTTATAGAAGTCCGTAGTCTTTTTTGTTTCCTTTAATGTGCTCCATTGGATTTGTGTTTCATTTATTGTATCACGAAATCTGTTTGATTCTTTTACGGATTACCGTATGTTTTTTGCATTATATATTGTGGTCTGTAAGTTTTTTTGTTTCATTTACAGTAGTCGTTAAGCTTTTTCTATTATTTACTGTGAACCTTAATCTTTTAGTTTCATTTACTGCGGTCCGTATGTTTTTTTTTTGTTTCATTTGCTGCGGTCCGTTATCTTTCTATTTTATTTACTGTGAACCGTCGGCTTTTTATATTACGTTCCGTAGGCTTTGTATTTCATTTACTGCGCATGGTATCCTTTTTATTTAATTTACTTCGTGCCACAAGCTGTTTGTTTTATTTACTGCGGTCCATATGACTCTTTGCATGATTTTCTGTTTAAGATACCTACTGTTACAACCCTAAATGTTGTCTATATTAACCGCGGTCCTGCTGTATGTCGTCTGTGAAAGAAGAGTGGGAATCTACCTGATTTCTGCCAATTTCTCTCATTGCAGGATCAAAGACAGCACTTCACTGCACCGGACATTCAACGTTGATCCATTGTATTTGAAACACGAGAACTCAGGTAAGTTTTTTCTCGGTCATTTTTCTTTGGTTCCGCCAATGGAAAAGTATTAATGGACTATACTAAATTACTAGACTTATATGAAGCAACGCACAAGTTATTACAATACGAAAGAAATCAGGGTAACTCTTGACTCAAGAGGCAAAACAGATAGAAGGCAAGAGGGAGAGGGAAAAACAATGCATAACTTACCTATATATATATATATATATATAACCCCCACAAATCAGGACCTACCCACATTTCCTTCGCACACAAAACAGACATGCTTACTGAAGTGTTGAGGCCTCATACTTATACACACACCCAAACGAATATGCACACTTACATTCCCTAATGAGCCAAATGATAACACACACCCATAGTAATATACACGCTTACACACATCATACTCACTCACTCCCTAAGAACCAACTAACACACACACACACTTAACAGAGACACATCCCCTTTCCAGGAACCAATAAAACTGTCAAAATGACCAAGGGAATTCAGAGCAGCATGAATCCATTCAGTTCTTATCTCAAATAACATCTTAAAAGAGACTGTTTGACCAACACAAGGACTGACCAAAATTCATGTCAAAAAAAATTTTAAAAAAACAAATGAAAACTACAGACAAAAGTTCATTTTCTCTATCAAGACATTCATTTCTGTAGTTCACTTCTACCAGCAAGCAGATTTTTTTTCTCCTGATGATGGCCATATTGGTCGAAACTAGTCGAGGAATCTAAATGAAATAATAATAATAAAAACGAAAGAATATTAATATACAAACCAGTGTCTGAAGATTTTAATTTTTAATATTTTTATTGTTCAATACATACATGTATATATATATATATATATATATATATATATATATATATATATATATATATATATATATATATATACATTATGATGACGCAGCTATTTACGACTGTCTTAATAATAAGTCCAATCCCACCTTTTAAAAAATGACCTCCAATCAATTGTTAACAAGGACAAGAAATGACTTGTATATTTTAGCCCCACGAAAACGAAAATGCTTGCTTTAAAAACATCTTTTGAGAACCATCTTAGAGGATCGGACATATTCTCTCTTTTATTTCATAAATTCGATGAATATTGATTCATATTTTCCATTTGTCAAATTTCTTAAAAACTTTGGTGGGATTCTATATCCTATTTTAAACACACACACACACACACACATATATATATATATATACACACACACACACATATATATATATATATATATATATATATATATATATATATATATATATATATATATACAAACAGGAAATCTACCATAAACTATAAGATATGACTACGTCATGAGCTGCGAATATAATTTAATGTAATTGTCATCTTTGATAATGGCTTATGTCAGCCGAAAGCTTATATAGGATTAAAAAATATGTATCAATATTGTGATTTTCTTTCTTCGTTTAATGATAATGTTATTAAGCTTATCAGACTTATATGAAAAGAATTTACATAAGTAAATAGACAACACTTGTCTATATTATTTAATGAAACATGTATCAATGAAAAAATGCTGCCTAAATACACACTATATATATATATATATATATGTGTGTGTGTGTGTGTGTGTGTGTGTGTGTGTGTGTGTGTGTGTGTCTTTTTCTCAGTGTCCCCTTGCTCAGTGTCCCTTTTCTTTTATAAGTCCGGTGTACATTTATTAATATTAATTTTCTATCTTTTCCAGGAGCCGCCATTGATTACATGGTAAGTAAATTCAAAATATATTATTCCATCATATCCTATTATCTGTTGCCATCGTTTTGTCAGAAATTCAAATCCACACTTATACATTTGGCTGGTTTAGAGGCAAAAGAACTTCCTGTCCTCCTTTTCAACCTCATCGACATTGTTGAACCCCCACCCACACAGGAAATGAGCTTTGTCTCAGAAAATGATATAATTAGATAGAGCAGGGTCTGAACTGTAGGTAAATTGAGCAATTCCGGCCATTCCAGTTCCTCAGTTTACCGTTTGGTCACATTGGCAGTGTGTGCCAGGGAATTGTCATGAAAAAGAGCACACATCTTCGATTGACCAATGCCAGATAGCGGGCTTTCAAAGCATCATATGTTTGCTGAACATAAAGGTCAGTATTCACAGTATGACCATCTGGGATGAGCTCAAAGTACAACACCTCTCCCACCCCTCGAAATTCCACTAAACGCACAACATGACATCTTCAAACCGCCATTATTTGACAACAGGTTCTGAAACATGTCTGGAACAAAGCCACGGATTTCTCTTATTAGGACTACGAAAATCGATCCATTTTTCTTCCCTTGTTACCATTCGGCGCCAAAAATGGGAATCTTGAGGATTTAAGAATTTTGGATAGATGATAAAGATTTTGCTGCTACAAGTTATACTTATTAATCCATAGATGGGGAGAAGAAGTGGATTTGTACCTTTCTCAATGGTATTTACGCGTAAGAGAATATCACTAACCCGCCAAGAATTGGAACTCAGCTCTCTGGTTTCAAATTCCCAGCTGTTATTTATTAGACCACCCGCACATCCAAGCTTACGTTACCTGGTAATTCCTTGCATTTCACCCCGAGCAAGGCAATAAAGCCACTCAGACGTAGGGGGGTTAATGAGAGTGATGGAAACTGAGAAAACGTTACTGAGGAGAAAGGACATGAAAAAGAACAGGAATCAAGGAGAGAGTTGTTTTTTCAATCATTTTACCCCCAAGCAAGGCAATAAAGCCACTCAGACGTAGGGGGTTAATGAGAGTGATGGAAACTGAGAAAACGTTACTGAGGAGAAAGGACATGAAAAAGAACAGGAATCAAGGAGAGAGTTGTTTTTTTAATCATTTTACCCCCAAGCAAGGCAATAAAGCCACTCAGACGTAGGGGGTTAATGAGAGTGATGGAAACTGAGAAAACGTTACTGAGGAGAAAGGACATGAAAAGAACAGGAATCAGGAGAGAGTTGTTTTTTTTTTACCCCAAGCAAGGCATTTTAAAAAAGCACTCAAACGTAGGGGTTAAAGCCTGAGAAAACGTTACTGAGGAGAAAGGACATGAAAAAGAACAGGAATCAGGAGAGGTTGTTTTTAATCATTTTACCCCAAGCAAGTAAAGATGACGTAAATGAGAGAAACTGAAAAACGTTACTGAGGAGAAAGGACATGAAAAAGAACAGGAATCAAGGAGAGAGTTGTTTTTTTAATCATTTTACCCCCAAGCAAGGCAATAAAGCCACTCAGACGTAGGGGGTTAATGAGAGTGATGGAAACTGAGAAAACGTTACTGAGGAGAAAGGACATGAAAAAGAACAGGAATCAAGGAGAGAGTTGTTTTTTTAAATTTTACCCCCAAGCAAGGCAATAAAGCCACTCAGACGTAGGGGTTAATGAGAAATAAAAAATGATGAGGAAAAGGACATGAAAAAGAACAGTATTCAACGAGACGCCTTTAAATGTTTGAAGATTGTATTTGACAGGGAAGCAAGAAGCTAGAAAAAGATATCCACAGGCGAGAGAAGGGCAAAAGAAGAAACTATTAGAATAGAACTTACGGTTACATTTAGCAATATCGAAAGTTAAATAATGAGACCTATTTGCCAATCTAGTCTTCTTCGTTATGTTTCATGTTCCCTCGTAGCGTAAGCGATTATGGTTCTCAAACCTATCTTTTCTTTTTAGAGCTTAATTTTGTTTCTGTTATTTTCTCCTAAAGCTTGTTCCGCCATCCATTTACTCAAACTAGTTAAATAGGCTATGTATTGTTTCCTCTGTCTCTTTTGCCTTCAATCTGTCCTGTGAGTATCAGATTTTCCAAGCCTTCTTTCCTCATTGCGTTCCCTAGTAATTCCAACTGTCTCTTTCTGGTGTTAATTTCAGGTTTCTTTTTCTTTTGTTTCCATTTTCTCTAAATCTACGTCGTTCTGTGATGTTCTATCCACAGTTTTCTCAGCATCCTCCTGTAGAACCACATTTCTGTTGCTTCAAGTCTCCACTTCATCTTTGACGAGATTATCCAGCCGTCATTGTCATATAGGATGATTGATATTATGTAACAGCTCAGTACTCTTTTTTGCTTGTTTCCAACGAAGTTTTTCTTTTTCTTAATACTCTGCTTAGCTTTTAGAAGGCATCTTTCTTTGGCTATGCCAATGCGCTTTCAGATTTCCGTGTCAATTTTTATTTGTTTGATTTTGGTATCTCTGATTTCCACTTCGGGATCATCCATTTCCTAACAACCATGTATTCTGCCTTCCTGTTAGTTGATATTTAAACCTTTCTTCTCGCTTTCCTTCCAACTAATTAGAAATTTCATTATTTATCCGAGCTCAAAACTCCGACTACTCTCATCAATGGGAAACGATTCACAATTTTTCCAATAACCTGGTTCCTAATTTTTGCCTACAGTTACATGTGCTGTGCTTCTAGTGAGGATCGAACTCACTATAAGAGAAATGATCTCTTGAACTATCGCATCCGTGATGGCAGCTATGTACTCTGGATTTGCATCGACATGCAAATGCTCAAACATCATTTAAATTAGCTTGTCTAATTATTAAAATAAATGAATTCGAGCAATTAGTTTGTAAATTACCTCACTCGCTACTAAAACCCATTTGGTGACGTCTAAATTTGTTTTTATGACAGGCCGAAGGTGTTAAAATATGCATCTTCCAGAGAGAATTGCTTCTAAATCGATCAGAGCTTCGAAATTTTCCTAATGACCAACTCGCGGCTTTTCCATACGCGTTAATAAGGAGTAGAAATACTTCCGGGCAACAAAAAAAAAAGAGAGAAATACGTTTCCGTTTAAGAGCACCATTCAAGTGAAAATTCTTTCTGTGCTTTCACTTGAGTCAGCCATTTTTTGGGATGGGTGGCTGATTAAATGCTACAAGGGAGAAAAATTTGTTAATCTACCTTTTTTTCCCCCTCTCGCATTACCTCATTTTATTTTCTTGCATCAGTTCAAGAGGCTCATCATCAAGGATTTTTCAAACGTTCCTGTTACTTTATATTTGCTCAAAGACTTTCGGATTTATTGGTCAGGAATGGCATTAACAGAGTCGGAATATATGTACACGATAGAGTTATTTAAGCCCTTCTATCTGAAGTTCTTAGAATCTGAGGTACATTTCCTTAAAAGACAGGATACGTGGCTCCCAGTAAGAGGAACAGATCAGGATGTAATCTACAAATTGTAGATGTCCAAATCATGCACTTACAGACATTTACCTCAGAAGCACGGTGGATAGCGGTTTGTACTGAGGAATCAGAGAGCCAAGTTCGAATTCCAGTCGAATCCAGTGCATCCACTTACGTGCTAATACTCTTGGGAAAGGTATGAATCCTCCTCTTCTCCCCACAGCTGTGGGTAAATAGCAGAACAGACCGGGTTCTATAGCTGTGGATGGCAACTAGTCTACCGCAGGAAGAAATACTGCGAGAAAAAATCTGCCTCGCCAATCATGTATCGAAAGATATATGATCACTTAAGCTTATATCACGCATGGCACATAACTGACTAACCTTGGAAGTGATTTATCAGAGGATAGAAAATGAGACACCGAAATCCGAAGAGGCAATGGCATAGTGAAAGATGCCTTCCAAAAGCTAAGAAAATAATTAAGAAACAGGATAATGTCATTTGAAACAAAGAAAACAGTGCTGAAAACCTTCACGCCGAGGACTTTCCAGCTCTCACCAGCCGAGAAAAAAATGAAAAACCTTCACGGCGATTCACTAACCGAGAACCTGCCAGCTCTAACCTTCACGGCGATGACTCGCCAGCTTTTATTGTTAAACCGATCACGCCAGCTCTGAGGCGATCGCCAGCTCTAACCTTCACGCCGAGGACTCGCCAGCTCTAACCTTCACGCCGAGAACCCGCCAGCTCTAACCTTCACGGCGATGACTCGCCAGCTCTAACATTTTAAGAAAATCTTCACGGCGATAACTCACGCCTATAACCTTTCACGCCGAGGACTCGCCAGCTCTAACCTTCACGCCGAGGAATCGCCAGTCTTAACCTTCACGGCGATAACTCGCCAGCTCTTCCACCTTCAACCTTCACGCCGAGGAATCGCCAGCTCTAATTTTCACGCCTAAACACCATCTAACAACCTTCACGAGGACTCGCCAGCTCTCACCTTCACGGCGATGACTCGCCAGCTCTAACCTTCACGCCGAGGAATCGCCAGCCAAATTCTAACTTAAATTAACCTTCATGCCGCGAGTTTAATTCACGCCATGTCTCGCCAGTTTAAAGAAACGGCGATAAAAAGTCGCCAGCTCTAACCTTCACGGCGGTTGTCTCGCCAGCTCAACCTTCACGCCGAGGACTCGCCAGCTCTAACCTTCACGCCTAGGACTTGCCATCTCTAACCTTCACGCCGATGACTCGCCAGCTCTAACCTTCACGGCGATGACTCGCCAGCTCTAACCTTCACGCCGAGGACTCGTCCAGTTCACGCCGAGGAACCTTCACCTTCCGCCGAGGACTCGCCAGCTTCAACCTTCACGGCGATGTCTCGCCAGCTTGACTTCACGCCATCTCTTCATTTCTAACCTTCATGCCGAGGACTCGCCAGCTCTAACCTTCACGGCGATGTCTCGCCAGCTCTAACCTTCACGCCGAGGACTCGCCAGCTCTAACCTTCACGCCGAGGACTCGCCAGCTCTAACGTTCACGGCGATGTCTCGCCAGCTCTAACCTTCACGGCGATGACTACATAGTAACAAACCACCCACATTCCCTCCATATTGCATTGGTGAGAATTAAATTCCACTCAAACAACTTCTTCTTGCGAACCTCTGCCCTGTGGAGCAAACTCCCAAGGGGGTGTTTCCTAGAACACTACTTTCAAGTCTAGAGTTAATCATTATCTTCCCCTCCAATCCATATAAATGACCCCTTAATGTAATCCTCTACCTCGAGTAACCCTTGTGCCTTGTACAGGATGAACCTTACTGCAAAACAAAACAAAAAACAAACAGAAGGATGCTGAGATTCCCAAGGACAGGACATATGAGAAATTAAGAAGTTTTATGGAATACGTAAACAAAAAACAACATTTACTCTTAGAATCAGAAATAGTGACTTCTTTAACGCGATTTGTTTTTTTACGGGTTATCAGATTTATTTATATCAAAAAATATTTTGGGGATGTAAGAAAAATTCTTCTTTTTTTTTTGGCGTATGAATATTACATTAACATTTTTTTTGAGAATAACAATGATTTTTTTCCATATACAATTTCTACTATTTAACCCATAGCTAGAGGGAGAAGAAAAATTCATACCTTTCTCAATGATACTTGCGCGTAAATGAATGTAACGAACTCGGCTGGGATTAGAACACCCCTCCCCGAGTTACCATTCCGAGCTGCTACTGAATCAGTAAGAGACAATGGAAATTTCAAGGACAAATAATGAGGAAAAGGGGATTGGAAAATTTGATACTCACAAGATATATTGAAAGAAGAAAACATTGAGTTATCTTCCTAACAAGATGGTGTAAGTGAAAATAAAATAAGATACTTATACTTAGAATCAGAAAGAGACACTTTCTAAGACACAATGAGGAAAGACGGTATAGCTAATTTAACACTCACATGATATATTAAAGCCAAGAGGGACAGAGGGTAAGAGAGAGTTATCTACCTAACAAGCTTGGTTAAATGGAAACAAAATAGAACACTTATGTTTAGAAACAGCACGAGATAAACACAAAAAAATGTAATAATAATGATTAAAATGGTATTGATGTAATGAATATGCATACACCTGGGTTCCCCCTAACTGTAATATGATTGTCTGGTGTCAGCCATAAATACAGACTGGTGTGGAAGTACTAGAAACGCCTATTGAGACGCCTATTGACTACGCCTATAATCTTCGCCTATTGCCTACCACTACGACGAGGACCAGTCCATTACGGTTCCCTGCTAGATTGTCCTACTGGGTTACAGTAGTCAACAACCACTTTGCTACTTCGAACAAATATATCCCTTACCGGGACATATCAGTTATGAAACAACACTATAAAATATCGTATTCACAATTATTTATACTCAATAGCCTCTATAAGAATTTGCAACATAACTGTTACCACCGACCCACTAACCGTGAGGATAATACAGTAAATCTTCTACACATAATGCGCCATTGACCAGCATATATAAATAGTGATTTGACCGTAAGCTTACGGTCAAATCACGTAAAAATAGTAGCTTACGGTCAAATCACGCTGAAACACCGGTTCTCGTACGATCACCGAAGTTAAGCATCGTAGAGCCAGGTCAGTACTTAGATGGGGGACCGCTTGGGAACACCTGGTACTGTAAGCCCCAAAGTCCAACCCTTACCTCACAGTCGGTGGGCGGGGGGGTAAACGGTAGTGTCAGAGCTATGCCGCCCGGAACTTCGTTCCTGGTAGGGCCACCAAAGGCGGACAGGTCTGACACACATGCCGGCTAACAAGGGCTCTGGTGAAAATCGAAGGAGCGTCTGCATCGGTAACCGGCGGCTTCTGGTCGTTCCTGTCTCTGCGTCTGTGGGAACCCCCGCGGCAAGCAAGAACGTTATCCGAGTAGGCCTGGGTACCCTACTTCTGTAATTTATCCCAAGAATCTTCTTCTCATAACAGGAAGAAGCCGGCTCAATCCGCCCAGGGTGAATGCCGCATCAGTACAGTAGTAGTACAGTATATATAAATAGTCGAGGCAAAGCATAACACACACGCCGTTTAAAAATGAAACAGACCGTTTGTTGACTTCAATGTCGACTTTTATATTGGCCTACGTTCCTATCCCTGATATTGAGCACTTTAACCCATAAATATCAGTTATGTGCCATGCGTGATACACGCTTAGGCGATCATGTATCTTTCGATACATGACTGACGAGTCAGATTTTTCCCGCAGTAGGTTGCCATTTCTTTCTGCGGTAAACTATTTGCTATCCAAGGCTATAGAAGCCAATCTGTCCTTCTATTTGCCCATAGCTTGAGGGAGAAGAGGATTCATACCTTTCCCAAGGCTATTAGCATGTAAGTTTTGTAATGGATTTGACTGGAATTCGAACTCAATCTCCGATTCCTCAATCCAGTCTCCCTTTTCCGTTACTACCACCGTGCCTTTTCCATAAATATAGCATACTATAAAACTATATTTTTATATCTATCTCTCTATCCCCGTTTGTCCCTTTCTATCTATCTATCTATCTATCTATCTCCGTTTGTTCCTTCCTTCTTTCTTTCCTTCCTTCCTTCCTTTCTTCCTATCTATCTATCTATCTACCTCCGTTTGTTCCTTCCTTCTTTCTTTCTTTCCTTCCTTCCTTCCTTTCTTCCTATCTATCTCCGTTTGTTCCTTCCTTCTTTCTTTCCTTCCTTCCTATCTATCTATCTATCTATCTATCTATCTATCTCCATTTGTTCCTTCCTTCCTTCCTCCCTTCCTTCCTATCTATCTATCTATCTATCTATCTATCTATCTATCTATTATAACTTAGAAAGGGTTACTGAATGAGGAATAACTAAAACTGAGGCTGGAATTGAAATGGTAATCTTTATAACATCAGCAAAATACAATACTCGCCAGCGGCGTGAAGTATGTAAACCACTGCTAGTAGTGGACTACTTAGACAGCATATTACCTCCACTTACAAAGTGTCCAGCGTATTTATGAGGACTGGGACATATTTATTAATGTTCATAGGTACGGTATAACAAAAACTAAAAACATATGCAAAAACATGATAAAATGAATAAAATAAAATAAATAAAAAATCTAAAACAAAAAAGAAGTAAAAAAAATAAAGTAAATAGTAAACAAATTAGCAAAAGACGGATGTAGATATAAACACAAGTAAATGTAATAATAATGATTAAAAAATTATGAAACAACACTCCAAAATATCGGATTCACAATTATTTATATTAAATAGCCTCTATAAGAATTTGAAACATAACTGTTACCACCCATCCAATAAACTTCAGGATAATACAATAGACAATCTACCCACAATGCCCTTTTGACCAACATATATAAAGAGTCCTGCCAAAACATAACACACATGGCGTTTAAACATGAAACAGACCGTTTGTTGACTTCAATGTCCACTTTTATATTGACATACGTTCCTATCCCTGATATTGATCATTTTAACCCATAAATTCTAATACACATAATGAGGAAAGAAGGATTGGAAAATTTGAGGCACACAGGACATATTGAAGGCAAGAGTGTAACCTGCCTAACGAGCTTTTATAAATGGATAGCAGAACAGGGGGTGGGAAGGATAGTTAAGGAGTAAACATTGATAAGATATACACAGGAAAAGAAATTGTGGAGAGCCATGATTGATCACGTTTTGAAGGGACAAAAATGATCTATGTTTGTCAATTCATGTCGCAGGTTCAAGTATGACAGCAACGGCATAGGTGTATACGATTTTATTTTTAAAAAATCTTAATAAAATATCGAGATTGGTCGATATTTATGAAGAATATTTTTATTTTAATAAATTAAGATAATTATCTAAAAAATTAACTACAATGGCCAGTAGAAAGAGACTCCATCCAATTTCAAAATTTAATTACGTAATCCCCACTCAACATAAATAAACATTATTTGGAACTAGTATGGAGTTTGTCCTCCATTTCCTATTTTTCCGTTAAATGTATTCAATTTTTCATGGATTTGATCAAGTTATCAACAATCGTCTGAGCCATATTTAGCCACTCCTTTAGCAATGTTTCGTTAAGGGTTGCTACTGACGGGATTTTGGGTGCACATTCTCGACGTCTTCGGTCAAGGTACTCCCAAATGTGCTCTATTGGATTTATGTCAGGATTTTGGGCTACCCACGACATTGACTTGATTTCTTTGCATTCCTTCCAGGCCTTTGCTACTTTTATCGTAAATGACATGGCGCTCCATCTTCTTGAAAAAAGTGAGACATTCTTTTCAATCTGATTGGTTTCAAATAGTGGGAATAGTCCTTTCCTAATATTTGACAGTAATTTTTCCATTAAACCGCTCGTTAACAAGAATCAAAGCTCAGATTTCCCACCAAACCAGACAATTTATCCACACCATTACTCTAATCCACCCATGTTTCACGGTCGCCAAAGACATTAAAAATATCATAAGTCTCATTCTGATTTCTCCAAACATAAACCTTTCTCGAATTCGAATATTGGCAGAATTTACTTTCATCTGACCAAATTACAGACTGCCAAATTTCATAGGCTTTGCTCTCGAATTCTCTCGCCCAGTCCATACGAAGGTTTCTGTTAACCTCTGAAATCAAGGGCTTGTTTATTGCAACTCTTCTTTGATAGCCTAGCTCTTTCAGAGTCTTCCTCGCCGCATATGACGACATTTCCATGCTGTTGGCGGCATCTTTGACGCTCTGACGACGGTTTCTGATGACTTCCCTATTCAGTGGCCTTTTTGTTCGTTCAGACACGATGTTTGGTTTTCCTGAACGTTGTTCTACACGACAATGGCCTTCTTTATTAAATGTCTTGACAATATTATTAACCGTTTGATGATTAACCTGGAAAAACCTAACAATTTCTCTATTTGACTTGCCACACTGATGTCATCCTATTATTCGCCCTCATTGAAATTCACCAATTTCCTTACTTCTGCGAACTTTCATTGTAAAAGATAACTCAACCATCGTTCATCGATGAGAGTAGCTTGATACTAACACGGTATTGTCTGAAAAAAAAAGAAGAGGCGTTATAACACAAGCCAAAATTGATGTACAATCATCCCAATGTATCCAATTCTCTATTTGATATATATATATGTTTACTATACATGTATTATTCCCGTTGTAAGGCTAAGCCTGAGTAATTTAATATGTTCAAATTGGCAGGTGACCTAACAAATGACCTACAAGCTGTTATTAATGTAATTAAGTAATGGCTTGTTCATTTTCACGCTTCCAAAAAAAAACTGCTTACTTTTAATAACCTGAGACAACTTTTTCCTTTCCATCGTAATGGCTGATGCTAACCTCCAGTAGAACGACTCCTTGTGCCATCTCAGTCTAACAGTTTCCGCTAACATGAAGTGGAAAGATTATATTGAATCATTTGCATTATTTACAATGTTCGGACTGTTGCCCTCATCTTTATTGTCATGGTCACGACGTTTCATCCGTTGTACACCTCGGCCTTCTTCAGATGATTGTAATTTCCAATTTAACCCTTATTTTGTACAGTGGGGTAGTTCAAGTACACCGTGTTTATAAGTTCCCAAAATTCATACGCTCAAGGACACAGGGCCCAGTAGATAAAAGCGTTGGTTGGATCCAGTGACTTGACCCAAAGAGTTGTGAGTTCAATACCTGGTTCCGGCAGTGGTAAACAAAAACTTGGAGAGTTTAGTTAAAGGGAGATAACCGAGACATCCGGAAGAGGCGTGGAACGTGGAACTAGAACAATCTACCCCGGTGGGCGTAATAAAGGGTGCAGTTCGAAATTCCAGTCACCTGAAGAAGGCCGGAGCATACAACGGCCAGAATGCCGTGAACATGACAATAAAATTAGGACAATAGTCCAAACAATGTAAATAATTACAATAATTTATCTCAGGTATATTGAATCAATTGCTTGGTCTGCTGCTAGGAATAAACCTAGCAATTGGTTCACTGCGTCGTGTTGGACAATTTTTTTCCCGACATAATCTTACATACTTATAAGTCTACCATTCGTCCGTGCTTTTAATATTGCTGTCACGTCTGGTTTGATGCTTCTGCTATGGATTTAAAGATTCTTGAAAAGATACAATCTGCAATTTTATTGGTCTTCACCGTATTGTAGCTTCCCTCTGCCTTTTCTATAAATACTTTCCTGGTAATTGTTCTGATGAACTTTCCACTAAGGTACCTAGAATTTATGAATTTAAACGCAGTACTAAATTGGCGGGTAGGTATCATCATTTTAAAGTTGCAATGACTAGATGTAACCGTAAATTGTAAGCTAACAGTTTTTTTTCTGTCAAAATTCTCGTTTGTGGAACTCTCTTCCGGTTTCTTCCTTCCCAGTCAACTTTGATCTTCAAAAATTTAAATGCAACGTCAGTTGTTATCTTGTGTCTTCTTAATACCTGTTCTTTTATTGTCCTCTCTCCTATTAGTAGTAGTAATTTTTCTCGTATTGTCTAACACTCAGTAACCCCTTGCATCCTTGCGGCTTTATTGCCTTCAAAAATTTAAATGCAATGCCAATCATTATCTTCTGTCTTCTTAATTCTTGTTCATTTAATGTCTTCTCTCTTTAATAGTAGTTTTTCACATATTCTCTAACAATCAGTAACCCCTTGCATCTTAGTGGCTTTATTGCCTTTGATCTTCAAAAATTTAAATGCAATGTCAATCATTATCTTCTATCTTCTTAATTCTTGTTCATTTAATGTCTTCTCTCTTTAATAGTAGTTTTTCACATATTCTCTAACAATCAGTAACCCCTTGCATCTTAGTGGCTTTATTGCCTTTTATCTTCAAAAATTTAAATGCAATGTCAATCATTATCTTCTGTCTTCTTAATTCTTGTTCATTTAATGTCCTCTCTCCTTAATATTTTTTTCTTTTATTCTCTCAAACTCAGTAACCCTCATTGCGTCTTAGTGACTTTATTGCCTTGCTTGGGGTGAAACGTTTAAAAAAAGATATTAAGTGTCCCATTATTTTCGTAGGTGGAATTATCCCTGAAACATCGATAATCTTATTTGCATTTTAAGATGTTTAAGCAAAATGGGAATCAAAAGCGAAAACTCGGAATTAACGGCATGAATAAATTGTTTTGGTTCGATTTCTATTGAAAAGAATTAATAAAATTTAATCCGACTAACGGGAAATGCAATTCATGAAGTCAGCGACGGATTAAAGATAATCCGTTTAAAAAGAATTTCTATATGCCTTTACCTGAACATGCGCGGATGAAAAAAAAAATTTAAAAAAAAAAAAACGTTTTTGTTTCTTGAGAAATCTATTCTAATGCCAACCATCATATTTCTCGTCTGGTTTTAATTCCATCGGCTCAAAAATACGTCATCAGCATTTCAGCTGTCTTTAGACAACCGTTTGTCTGCCAATGTCTTCTGCAGTGTTGGAACACCAGTCTCCTTCTTTTCCTCCGCGAAGCGCTATGGTTAACGAGCTCGACTTGCAGACTAGTTCTGTAGTATAGTTATGAAGATACGACCACAGTCCTCGGTCACTTTTTCATCGACTGGTCATACTATAATACATACAATAAACATTGAAACAATGGTTCCTGTACGATCACCGAAGTAAAGCAAAGTCGACCCTAGTCAGTACTTAGATGGGTGACCGCTTGGGAATACCAGGTGCTGTAAGCTTCGATGTGCAGATGGGTACAATGGATGATGGCACGTATTGTTAATCGTCGAGCCGAATTCAACTTCCAATCGGGTTCGTTATATTCATTTAGGCGCAAATACCCTTGGGAAAAGTATGAACTTACTTCATCCTCACCCCAGTTTCTAAAGATTTTCATTTGTATCTTTCTGTCCACTTTTAACAATTTCTTCTTCATTGGGATGCATTCCTAATATCATTAGCAATGCATTTTTTATGCATATAATAGCCCTTTTCTATCAGTGTCCATTCCTGACAATCCAATCCCTTTCTTCCTCATTTGCAATGCATTCCTATAGTAAAATCATTAACAATGCATTTTCATTATACATATAATAGCCCTATTCTATCAGTAATGCTTGCATTCATTCCTGACCACTGACAATCCCTTTCTTCTTCATTTGCAATGCATTCCTATAGTAAAAATCATTAGCAATGTATTTTTCCATTATACATATAATAGCCCTATTCTATCAGTAATGCTTGCATTCATTCCTGACCACTGACAATCCCTTTTTCTTCTTTTTTGCAATTCAACAAAGGGAAATCATTAGCAATGCATTTACATTATTCCTATAGTATTCTAAATCATTCCTGACCAATAATTTCTTCTTCATTTGCATGCATTCCTATAGTAATATCAATAGCCCTATTCTATACATATAATTATTCTACAACATTTGCATTCATTCCTGACCACTGACAATCCCTTTCTTCCTCATTTGCAATGCATTCCTATAGTAAAATCATTAGCAATGTATTTTACATTATACATATAATAGCCCTATTCTATCAGTAATGCTTGCATTCATTCCTGACCACTGACAATCCCTTTCTTTACATTTGCAATGCATTCCTATAGTAAAATCATTAGCAATGTATTTTCATTATACATATAATAGCCCTATTCTATTCATTCGAATGCTTTTCTTCCTCATTTGCATTCATTCCAATGACTATCACTGATTCATTCCACCTGCATGTTATCCCTTTTTTTCCTCATTCACAACGCATTCCTATAGAAACTAATTTTGTTCGAACTCAATAGGCATCAATAACGACTGACAGCTGACCTAAAGAGGTTAAGATTGTAGTGTAGAGGGTTACTGTCAAAATGGTTATGGTGTATGAGGTATGTGATATGAACAGAAGAGAAGATGGTAGGACGTGAAGATTTTGAGGATAAGGTGGATAAATAACGACTGACCCATGACTTGAAGGGGTTAAGATTTTAGTGTTCAGGGTGATATTCACGCGAGTGTCTGTTGTACAGTTTTGGGGGTGGAGGCCAGTTTTCAGAGATAAACTTCCTTCTTACATTTGAAACTAGGACTAAATAAGAGAAATTCGATTCTGTGAAGGTAGCATGACGTGTCGTAGTTGTTAAGGTCTGAACTGGTGGAACTACGAAATGAAATGTTCAACTGAACACCTGCCATTAAAATTGCAATAAGGTAGCGATAGGCACGTGGGAAAGAGGCTGCAAGAATGTGTAAGCGGAAAGTAAGTTTGAATAGCTCCAACACCAGATATGGCAGCAATACACCACTTTTTGATCTAAAGATATCTTTTGTAACGATAGAATTAGCCTACCATTTTTCCAGAAATTTTATATATGAGTTTCACATCAGGTCTGCATTGACTTTCAGATTCAAAACACATCCAAGGTATAGAGCCTGTTTGAGATTGATTAATTAAACGATTTCTTTTTTTACGGCTTATCAACCTATCGCGAATAGTTTTTTATTTTACAAGTAAATATTGCCTCAGCAAGTTTTTGAGGGTAACAATTATTTTCTAGATAAAATTCGACTATTTAACCCATAGATGGGGAAGCTAGTAATTCTTATTTTTCGCAGTGGTATTTATATGTAAAAGAATGTAACGTTAAAGTAACGGTTAGAGGCTCGGATTGAGAAATCGGAGATCCGAGTTCGAAATCTAGTCGAGCTGATTACATTCACTTACTTGGGAAAGGTATTAATTCATCTGTTATCCCCCAGCAAAACAGACTGTAATCTAGAGTGGCAACCAGTCTGAGAGAAAGAAAATCTAGTCTGCTGCCTTTTAAATCCCGCATCGTTAGTCAAGTGCTAAAAGAAGATTGCTTCAAAAACAAATCCACCTCATGTCGTCTCTATAAAGGAACTGCCTTCCACCTCGTGTCCACTTTGAGCCGAGACAATGTACACTTATTTAGTACAATGTATTTAGTACATGTATGTAGTACATAGTATTTAGTCCAAAGGTTCCAACAAAGGGGCTGGGAAACAGCACGGTGCCATGGTCCTCTGATTTTGGACTACTCGTCCATGGGTGTATCACCCACGACACTTTAGACGACGACAAATGTAACGAAACCGACTTAGATTCGAACTCGGCTCTCCTGTTTCTAATACGCGAGCCATTATCTTTTACAGCTACGGCTAATTGAGAATGTCACTAATCGTCATAAACAGAGAAAGCTCAAAGTTGGAACGGTAGAGATTAAATTATTCTAGCTTCACCACGTCTCATGTTATAGTAGATTCATCCATCTCTCGTGTCGTCTCCAAGAACTGCCCCCCATTATTGTGGGGAATTTCCTTCCTAGCATTTTGTTCGAAGCAGTGTGGAACATCAATCTCTTGATTATGTCATTATTTTCCCTTCGAGTGCTATCCGTTTTAGTTGTTGCTACTCTTGGTAGTCCTATAGCGATATGGTTTCCTTTATTTGGTACAGTTCTTTGTTTGTCATTCTGTATCATCAGACCAGAATGGTCAAAATTCCACAGGTTTCACTTACTCAAAACCATTTTAAACATCGATCTTAAAAAGTTAGACTAGTGTAAATTCTATTACTAAACTAGCAGCATGGCCCGGCGTTGCCCGTGCTTGATTCAAAAATCGTACGACTCATACAGCAATCGCTATCACTTGACTTAAAATATTTTTGCCCTTCCTTGCCTTTAAAGGAGTGCCCTTTGCCGTGCTGATGTTGCTACATGCCTTACTTCTTGCCTATCTCACACTGCGAATTTTTTTTCTAAGCTCTATACTAAACATTAAATCTGTTACGAAAAAAGAACTAAACAAAATGAACACAAAACGATCAGCTTTAAAAAAAAAAGGACTCGTAACTGGAAAAACCGAATGAAAAAAGAATGTTAACAACAAATACTTTTTCACACCCAACCCAGTTCTGCGGAATCAGAATCAACGTTGAGTTTAAGCAAGCGAATGAGCCAATTGGAGTAAAGTGCCATGCAGATTTAAATTTTTCCCACTTGTGACGAATGCAGCTATCGATTTTTTTGCATGCTAGCATGCTGGTTAACATTCGTGTCAGTCAGCTGTTGGCTCTCACGCTGGCCAATAGAATCTTCCTGCCTATTCGTGGCAACCATCTATAGGCTCTCACTCTGGCCAGTACAAAATGGCCGCAAACTACATGAAAACTGCCGTATAAGCATGAAAAAAATCGATTATTTCCACTATCGATAGGAGTTGGGAAATGCAAAGTCGGTCTTGGCCTTCCCGCTAACTTGGAGCATGTGCATGTAAATTTTGGTGCAAATCTGTCGAAAATTGCGGCCGTGCATTCGTTACACACACACACACACACACACACACACACACACACACATATATATATATATTTTTATAGATAGAGATATATGTGTGTGTTGCAGCATTGAAATCACTTTTACGCATCTATAGGTTGAAGTTTGTTTTATCCACGAGAATGCAATTCTAAGGAAGCAAACGAATAGACTGAACCTGGAAGGGCATGGTGACTAATGGCTAAAATTACCAATTTCCAACGATATTCAGTCACCCCCCCCCACGAGGGCGTCATGTTGCACAAGGCCATTTTAACGTGGGATCTCCGAGCCCGTGGGCTCGGCCAAAAATATGCCCATTGAACCTGTATAAACGGGTTCAGGGTCAGTTTACCTCCCCGAAAGAGAAATCCGCCCTTCGGCGTAGCCTCCTTCGGGTTCCTCCCCGCCCGAAGGCAGAGAGTTCAACCGATCAGCCAGTCGACTGACTGACCAATTTCCAACCAATATCAACGTTCTTGCGAATGTTCATCAAACACTCCCTACACATCAATGATGTTAACCAGTTCAATAAAAAGGGACATTAATTTATTTTTATGTATTTATTTCAAAGACACATTGCTATCTGCAGGGATTGCCATGTCAATAAGAAAGCACATTCTGTTCTTGTGATCTTTGATCACGATGTCTGGGAGATTAGCTTTGATTGTTTTATCTCTGTGCGTTGTAAAATCCCATAAAATCTTTTCGGGTCTTATCTCTGTAACCGGGTCTGGGTGGTATTCAGACCAGTTTCTTTCTCGTAAAAGTTGCATATTTTCCAATAAAAGTGAATGTTGCATCAGCAATGTTTTGACGATAACACTGATTTTTCTAGATGAAAGTCCTATTATTTAACCCATAGCTGGGGAAGATACTAATACATAACTTTCACACTGGTACTTGCGCGTAAATGAATGTAACGGTGCAGAAATGGTTAGCGGCTCGGATTGAGGAATCGGAGAGACGAGTTCAAATTCCAGTTGTGTTCATTACATTCACTTTCTTGGGAAAAGTATGAATTCATCTCCCCACTCCAGATATGGGTAAAACAATAACAGAACAAACTGTGTCCTACAATCTAGGGTGGCAACCAGTGTAAGAGAAGGAAACTGTGTATTCAGACCAGTCTGCTGCCTTTGAGATCCTGCATCGTTAGTCAAGGGTTAGAAGAAGGTATCTTCAAAAACAAATCCACTTCTCATGTCATCTCCAAGAAAGGAACAGCCTTCTACCCCTGCCCATTTATTTAGTACAAAGTATTTAGTCCAAAGGTTTGAACAGACACAAAGATTGGGATACGACACGGTGCCGTGGAGCACTCAGATTTTGGACCAATGGGTGTACCATCCACGACACTTTAGACGAAGATAATGTAACGAAACCGACTTAGATTCGAACTCGGCTCTCCTGTTTCTAATATGCAAGCCATTATCCTTTACAACACCCGTACATCTAAGACTAATTGAGAGTATCACCAATCGTCATAAATCGAGAAAGCTTGAAGTTGGAACGGTGGAGATTAAATGATACTGGCTTGGTTTTTGAGACATTGAAATTAACAAAAAAGGGATTTTCCAATTGAGGGCTTTTAGAGACCGGTCCTCGGAGAGATAAGCGACAAGTCGTCTTTTTTTTTTCGGAAGTTGATATATATATATATATATATATATATATATATATATATATGTGTGTGTGTGTGTGTGTGTGTGTGTGTGTTGTGTGTGTCTAATATTATATATATATATTTTGTATTTATATATATATATATATATATATATATATATATATATATATATATATATATATATATATATATATATATATATATTAACAAAATTTGTCCAAATTGTGCTACAGTATAATTATCCATCCCACAAAATGTTTAATATCTAAAAAAAACACTAGACTAATAGAATTTTTTCAGGTTTTCAGATAAGACGTTTAGTCATCTTAACACCATTTTTCGTAAAAATCACCGAAAAACCAATTGAGTTATTCAGACAGAAAATGAACAGGTTAAAATCGCTTTGTGTCAGATCCACTGTCTTCCCAACTGAGCAGTAGTAAGAGGAAAAAGATCATTCGGCCTTCAGTAATGGTCCCAACATTCATATTCTGGCTTCCATCTTCATAGTCCCTTCAAGAACCATCAAGAGAACGGTGAATAAGTTTATAAAAGAAAAAACAGTAGAGAGGAAAACTGGATCAGGTGGTCACAACAGGAAGAGGGATCATCATTTCAACTTAGGTCTCAAGAGATCCAACACGCTAGGAAGGAGTTTTACCTATGACAGTTCAAACACCAGTGAAAAAAAACTTGAAAATAAAATCGTACGTGAAACTTGTGAAGCACCTTGTTACTCCAGGACAGAAAGTTAGAATGTTAGAGATGGCAAAGATCATCTTGAATATGTTGGAAAATGATCCTGGAATAATATATACGTTTTTTAAAAAATGTTCAATCCTTCATGAGCGTCCTATCCTTAACTATGATTAATTAATGATGAACATGTCATTTTCGTTCATGATCGATTTCATCGCGATTTTTCTGTTAAGCTTGAAGAGTATTTATACATTCTTATTGCTCAAAGTAGAGTCCAATAAAAAATAAAAAAAACTCGGAGAATTCCAGTAAGATAGCTTTAATCATTTCTGTGATACTGCAGTTCAGAGCTTATTCTAACGAATGGACAATTTTGCTGTCACACTATTGTAATATACATATTTATATTACAATAATATTTATTCTGTACAAAGCCCAAGAGACACTCGAGCTAGAGAGCTACAGATTAAGAGATAAGTGGTACAATTTATGAGGATATGTGGGGAAGATGATGGTTAAATTTAAAATTGTACAGGTTAATGCTGCAGTAATCGGGGATGCATCCTCTTCGAAGTCAGTTTCACGATGTAGCTGTGGCTCGAATGGAACTTACATCTCAGCAATGTAATACGAAGCTTCCTCACATTGCGCGCGACATTACGGGTCTTAGCCGCGAAAGTCAGAAATGGTGGGGCTAAGGAGTCTTTCTGGATACTTTCCATGGAAATAGTAATACAAAGTAACGAGAGACTTGCCATATTTCGTTTATGGGATAAAAGGTGTTCTGAAAATATTGGTCATATTATCATTCATTGATTTTACACGAATGCAAATGTATGTGGTGACTAGAATTTTAACCAACTATGTTTTTCTATACTGTAGTATATATATATATTGAATTTGTAGGTCTGATGAATTGGATCGTGATTACGATTCCAATGTAATAAATTATAACCATGGAATATTAGTGTTTGAGCCTTTTTTATTATATCCTTACTCTGTCCTGGACATTGAGTTCTACCTGGATTCTATCCTCTTGGGAATTTATATATATATATATATATATAAAGATATTTTTATGTTTATACATTCTTTTTAAATTTACAAATATTTAAATAAACGCTCTGTTTATAATAAACAGTATTAAACAACAAATTACCGGCCTGAATGTCCGAGAAAGTTTCAAAAAAAATATTCGTCCTCCGACAGGATTCGAACCTGTATCCTATATACGGAACCGTCATTTAGCCTTGACGTGCCTTTAACCGATTTGGCCAAGAGGAGCGTGCGGTTAGCAAAAAAATTTACTGTATTTGAACTCCAATCTTCTATGAATCTCTCACATACATTCAACCGAACGCTGTTATAAACAGAGCATTTACTTAAATATTTGTATCTATAAAAAGAATGTATAAACATAAAAATGTCTTAAAATAATTGTCAAAATTTTTTTATATATTATATATATATATATATATATTCATGTGTGTGTGAGTGTGTGTGTGTGTGTGTGTGTGTGTGTGTGTGTGTGTGTGTGTTGACCACGAATATTAAATAAGCCTATGTTTTTGAATGCTGTAAACCGTTATGTGGTTGCTAACCGTTTTGCGTGTTTATATTCTTTTCTTTCCCCCAGCACTGGCAAATACCATTAAGCAAGCGTTTCCGCGCCGTCAAGCTGTGGTTCGTGATCCGATCGTTCGGAGTCGAAGGTTTGCAAAAACACATCCGAAATGTAAGTTTCGAAAACTCACTCGTTTTTTAAGAATCTTATGTAATTTTATAAACACGAAGGTAAGTCATAACATATCTTTAGGATTGCGATACTGCCTTCTGATCATGCGTGTTTATAGTTGCTACTACCGTGGTCACGTGATCAAAACTATGATAAGAATATATTTTCAAATGTATGCTATATTTATGGGTTAAGGTTGCTCGATATCAAGCATTGGAGAATATGTAAATATAAAACTGGACAACACCCAGTAACAACAAAAATCAGTTTCATGCTTAAACGCCTGCCGATTGCGTTTAAACATATAACAAATATGTCGCCATAGATATTGACCCCAAATTCCACTTTTATATTCATATATATATATATATATATATATATATATATATATATATATATATTTATATATATATATATATATATATATATATATATAGATAGATAGATAGATAGATAGATATATAAACCTATATAGCCAGACAAACTTATAGAGGTTTCACCTAAGCGGATCGTCAGGGAATTGCTGTGAAACCTGGATAGGTTTGTCTGGCTCACTAGGTTTATCTAGGTCTGCTCTACGGTTGTATTGAGCTCTTTTGTTAGTTAGTTGTTTACTCGTCTCTGGTTTTTTCTTTGGGCTTTGAACCTGTATCTGTGCGATTTTTTTTTTCGACAGACTTTTTGTTTCTAGCTCTTTCTTTTTTTAAAACATTTTTTTCCTCGAGATTGATTTGATTATTGGCAAATCAAAATTCGAAGGTTTTTCGAAACGAGTATATATACATATATATATATATATATATATATATATATATATATATAAAAAATTTTCTTAAACATTATGTAATCACCAGATAGTTAGCATCGCCTGAAGAAATACGATCACAGTATTGAAACATGAAAGATTTTGTGTAGCGATTTCAAAATGTTTTTATTATAATCTGTTAAAATAAAAACAAAGGGTAACCGGATATATATATATATATATATATATATATATATATATATATATATATATATTACAAAAAAAAAACCTTTCATGTTTCGGAAAGTAACGGTTTATTTATCTGTATCTCATATATATATATAAGGCACTTCAGGCTAAATGACGGTTCCGTATAGGATACAGGTTCGAATATTTTCTATGAAAATTTCTCGGACATTCAGGCCGGTAAATGTTATTCAATACTGTTTATTATAAACAGACCATTTACTTAAATACTTGTATCTATAAAAAGAAGTTAAACATAAAAATTTCTTTAAATATAAATATATATATATATATATATATATATTGACCTCTAATATTATATATCTATATATATATATATATATATATATATATAGATTTATGTATAAAAATTACATATATATATATATATATATATATATATATATATATGTGTGTGTGTGTGTGTTTCTACGCACATTTCACACACACATATATATATATATATATATATATATATATATAATATATATATATACATATATATATAAAACCATCCTTATAGATAGATAGATAGATAGATAGATAGATACCAATAATAAGAGCATCCTTACAAGCACGTAAACTAATTACATCAAAGTTAATATAAAGATAAGTAAAAATGAGAAAATCGGCAGTCAATTCTTGATATCTCAGGAACAATTAGAGAAAAAGTTTGACAGTGAGATTCTGAAGGCAGGTTGAGGAATATAACATCAATCAGAAGATAAAAATTATTTGTATTAATCATATCTATCTATATATATATATATATATATATATTCAGTTATATGAATATGAGTTTGTGATCCTAGGTTTCTAGCTTTTGCCATCGTTGATGATCGTAAAAATTTATTAAATCCAGGTCACAAACGCATATCCATACAGCTGAATATGTCAGCTCTATCACTGATATTGAGCACTTTCCACACAGTACTTATATATATATATATATATATATATATATATATATATATATATATATATATATATATATATATATTGTGTTTATTCAAAAATTATAGCATAAACTAAACTACAAAAATAGGTAATTTTTCAACACTTCTAGTGTCTTTTCAAGTGATGGTGTGGATTGCAGAATAAAGAGTTTTAGCAAGTTCAAATCTAGCAAGACTCACCTCAATAGTGGAATCACTCTTACGTAATCTACAATGACCAATCAAAATACAAGTATATGATAATTCAAAACACTTTACAACCATCCTTAGGCGCAATTTATTAATGCCTTAATGTTAATATTAGACTAAATTAGAAATCATTCTGATTAATTTTTAATTTTCATATAAGTTTAAAATAAAAATTACAAATTTGAAATTTTAACACTGCATTAAGTTTAAGATATTATGAAATTATTCAAAGAAGAAACGGAGGAAAATATATATTTATTCCGTCTATACCAATCCTATACTTGGATATATATATATATATATATATATATATATATATATATATATATATATATATATATATATATATAATATATATATATCGAAAAGATTTTGTCTTTATACGAAGTAATTTGGACTTTGCTAACCGGAAAGTTCTCTGTAGCTGAATGGGTAAATACCACGTCAGGTTATATGACGGTTTCCCTATGAGATACAGGTTCGTTTCCTGCCGGGGAACGCATATTTTCTACGAAATTTCTCGAACATTTAGGCCGGTAAATGTCATTAATAAAAAATCTCTAAAAAAAATAGTCTATAAACAGAAAATATAATAAAATATTTGTCAGGTTTAATCCATTTTATCTAATCTATAGATAGATAGATTTTATAAAAATATAGTTTTATGGTATGCTATATTTATTTTTTATGGTATGCTAAATTGATGGGAGGAGACACAGTGGAGTAATAGACAGCGGTTCGGATTGAGGAATCGGAGAGCCGAGTTCGAATTCCACTCGAATCCATTACATTCACTTACGTGCTTACGTGAAAGGTATGAATCTTCTTCTTCTCCCCTCCAGCTATGGCTAAATAGCAGGACAGACCGGGTTCTATAGCCGTGGATGGCGACTGGTCTACCACAGAAAGAAATAGCAAACTATTGTGGGAAAAAAAATCTGTATCGAAAGCTACATGACCGCCTAAACGTGTATCACGCATGGCATATAACTGACTTATATTCATGGGTTAAAGTGCTCAATATCAAGGATAGGAACTAGAATCAATATAAAAGTGGACATTGAATCAACACCCAGTGGCAACGCTATGTTTCATGTTTAAACACCATCTGTGTTGTGTTTTGGCTCGACTATTTATATATGCTGGTCAATGTGCATTATGGTGCTATTGTATTACCCCCATGGTTAATGAGTCAGCAGTAACGGCTATGCTTCTAATTATTCTAGAGGCTATTTCTTACCTCGCTTCCCTCTGTCTTTTCTACAAATACTTTCACGGTAACTGCTCCGACGATCTACTATCGCCGGTTCCCAAACTGCATGAATTTAAGCGTGCTACTAGGTTGGCATGTCAGTCCCACCCTTTCACTGCCGAAACGGTTAAATGTAGCCATCTCTTCTGCTCCAATAGCTTCATGTCTCACACTTCCCGTCTGAGGAACTCCCTCCCTCTTACTTGCTTCCCTGATGGCTATAATCTTCAATTATTCAAATGCAATGTCAGTCGACATCTTTAGATGCCTTGATATAATCCCCCGTTCATCTCTTCATCCTTTCCTCTGTCATGTATTTTTACTCTTGCTCCCACTCTATGTAACCCTTTGCATGCTAGTAGCACTCCCGCCTTGCTTGGTGTGATTTACAAAGGAGGCCGCATATGGAGAAAGAGTAAGGATTGTGAGATGAGGTCACTGTTAGATTGGCCGACCTTTTAGATCATATTCTCAGATGAAAAAGATGATTCAAACAAGCAGATTAAAAAAATGCGGAGTTCACTAAAAACACGTTGATCTCCATTCTATCCGCTCCAAGGCTAAGCACTCAAGGGTGTTATGTGGTATACTGACAGCTGACAAGATAATATATATATATATATATATATATATATATATATATTTTATAAATTAATTGATTTAAAATATGTTTTTTTTTTTTTATTATAAATTAATTGATTTAAAATTTAAAATATATATATATATATATATTTAAAATATATATATATATATATTTAAAATATATATATATATATATTTAAAATATATATATTATATATATATATATATATATATATATATATATATATATATATATATATATATATAATATTTAATATATATATATATATATATATATATATATATATATATATATATATATATATTGAATATATATAGACATAGCTTCGTCCACCGCAAGGAAAGTCGGCTTCCTGTGCCACGCCAGGAAATATTTCTCGCCGGAGTCAATCCTTCAAATCTACAAATCAACCATTCACCCTTGCATGGAGTATTGCTGCCATATATGGTCTGGAGCCCCTTCTGTTTATCTCAAGGTCCTTGATAAAATCCCGAGACGGATATGCAATGTAATTGGCCCTGATCTGGCATCTCATCTGCAGTCGCTCTCTCACAGACGTGCAGTCGCCTCCCTCTGTCTTTTTTACAAATACTTTCACGGAAACTGCTCCGATGAGCTGCTTTCGCTGGTTCCCAGACTTCATGAATTTAAGCGTCCTATTAGGCTGGCATCTCGCTCTCGCCCTTTCACTGTCGAAACTGTTAAATGTGGCCGTCTCTTCGACTCCAATTGCTTCATGTCTCGCACTTCTCGCCTGCGGAACTTCCTCCCCATTTCTTGTTTCCCTGATAGATATAATCTCCAACTATTCAAATGCAATGTCAATCGACGTCTCTAGATCTATCCCCTATCCTTTCCTCTATCACTCCTCTTTGCTCTCGCTCCAACTCTCAGTAACCCCTTGCGTGCTGGTGGCTTCCCGCCTTGCTTGGGGTTGAATGCTTAAAAATATATACATATATTTATACAGTGCTGTTCGATAAAAGTGACTCACCTTATCCTTTGAATTTAGCTCAACTTTCCTTTCATCGGAGAAGAGAACATTCTTTCATTCTTCTATGGTGAAATTTTTGTAATAGTGAGCCCATTCAAGTCTCTTGGTTTTGCTGGCTTTGCTTTTTAGCGGCTTAAACCTTCGTGTACAAGATATGTAGCCTTGTTCTAACAGCCACCTATGGACTGTTGAAGAGGCAAGACTAACACCTTGCTCTTCGCTTAGACTGGCTGCAATTTCTTGGCTAGTTATAGTCGTATTCTTTGCAACTTCTCTCTTGATTACCCTGTCAGTTCTATCATCAATCTTTTTCTTTCGTCTCCTTGTTTCCTTCCTTGGGGCAGAGTGGCATCATTATGTGCCCTTAGCACTCAAGAGACAGTTGATTGCGAGGTTATAGCAATTTCTGCAATTTCTCTCGTAGACTTGCCTGCTTTTGAGAGGGCAATAATAGCTGCCTTATGCGGTTCTGATACGTGTTTGTACTCCTTCATCTGGTTAGTGACTTGAGTGGCTATTTCAAGCTGTTTTTATCCTGTATGAGGCTTTCTGGAATATTCTGGAATACTCTAGATTTAATTTAAGCTGTTCTAGAATTCTCTAGAATATTGTTCTGAGTGTATTGTAAAATAGTTTTCAATATTTTTTCAAAAGCTCTTTAAATTTACCAGTTTAATCATTAGAATGCGATATCTGAGTCACTTTTCTTGCACAGAATTTTTCCCTAAATCTCATTTATATCCAAATTTATAATTATCAATAGAATACCTTAGGGTGAATAAACTTTTTTTTTCTAGGTGCTTGGGAAGGGGTCTTTATATTAGTAAGATTAAAAATTATTTTAACCCCAAAAACAATAGACAAAAAAAATTTTTAGTAAAAAAAAATCAGGTGAGTCACTTTTATCGAACAGCATATATATATATATATATATATATATATATATATATATATATATATATGAACAATTCAAAATATTAAAAAAATTAAAAATTAAAATCTTCAGACACACTGGGTTGTAGAACTTAATATTCTTTTTTTTTTTTTTTATTATTATTTCATTTAGATTCCTCATTTATATATATATATATATATATATATATATATATATATATATATATATATATATATATATATATATGTATAAATGTTGTATGTATAAAACATTGCGCTGTTATCATATTTAGTGTTTGGGCGTATAGTATCTAGTTACTCATTTGTATCTTTTTCTTCCTTATCTGTTGATTAATGATATATAAATTGTCAAGCCAAAACACGACACACATGGCCTGTAGATTGCATTTAAGCATGAAACAGACTCCCGCCGCTGATCGTTGACCTAAGTGTCCACCTTGGGTGAAACTACTTTTTTTCATCTCTTGCCTCCTAATTTCATTTCTAACGAATGCTTTCTTCCATATTTTCAGGGCATTAGATTAGCCATTCTCTTCGAAAACCTTGTTAACAACGATGCGAGGTTTGAGATACCTGCCGAACGACACCTGGGGATGATTGTCTTCCGTCTCAAGGTAAGAAAATGATTTCACCAAATCAATATCTAATTTGATCACTAAAGTTAAGCAACGTCGAGCCTGGTTATTACGTAGATGGGTGACCGCCTGGGATATATCAGGTGCTGTAAGCTTGGATGTTCTCGGTAGAAATGGCTTACGGCCACATCATGCTGACACACCGATTCCTGTACGATCACCGAAGTTAAGCAACGCTATGCATGATCATTACATGGATGTGAGACCGCCTGAGATATACCAGGTGCTGTAAGCTTTGATGAGTGGGTAGAAATGCCTTACGGCCACATAACGCTGACGCACCGGTTCCTGTACGATCACCGAAGTTAAGCAACGTCAAGCTTGGTCAGTAACTAGATGGGTGACCGCTTATGAATACCAGGTGCCATAATCTTGGATGTGCGGTTAGAAATGGCTATCGACCACATCATGGTGAAACACTGGTTGCCGTATAATCACCGGAGTTAAGCAACGTCGAACGTGGTCAGTACCTGGATGGGTTTACAGCTGGGTAGTGAGTTTGAACTTCATTCGGTGCTCCATAATTGCGGCGTTCTGTCACGCCTAAGCTAAGGTTTGTAAATGTATATATTTTGCTATAAAATCTAACAGCTCAAAAGGTGAGATCTTTTCTCGATATCTGGAGCTTGTTCTTTTCCGAAAATGCTTCTCAAAAGAGGGAGACGTTTTATATAAAATTTGCAACTTATTTTGTTTTGTTTTTTCTTGTTTTTTATTATTTTTTATTTTATTTTATTTTATTTTTTCAGGGTGAAAATGAACTGACCGAACAGCTTTTGAAAGCCCTGAATAAATCAGGCAAGGTACACATGGTCCCAGCTTCTTTCAAGGGCAAATATGTGATCCGTTTCACGGTCACCTCGCAATACACAACTGATGACGACATCCGGGGAGATTTTCAGGTCATCCAGGAGACGGCTACCGAAGTTCTGCAAAATTTTGTCCTGATTGACGACAAGGAGAAACAAGACGAGGAAATCCAGGAAATTCAAGAAATGCCGGCCGAAAAGAGCGTCTCGAAGCCGACCCGAACCCTGTCCATGAAGAGGCGCGATTTTGGCATGAGCCTCATTCTGAGTCACGTGCCCTGCTCCCCGAAATTCATTAACGGCAGTTTCGCGGCCATCTTCGATAACAACGAGACGATCGTCGAGTTCGCACGCCACCTAGCGAGCAGCGATATCGATGGGCGTCCCATTCGGCTATCACCGCGACGGGGTATCAAACTAAAAGACCAGGCGAAGCAGCACAGCCTGGACTTCACCTCCATTCTGCCCGGTCGGCGAATGTCGACCGGCACGGCGAGGTTCAAGCAAGGCTCGCTCGACACAAAGGTCGAGGATATCCTCGATTCCACACCGGAACATCTGGGAACCAATGGCATCATCGAGCAACGATCCCAGGAACAACTCGAAGAAGAAGAAGATCGTCAGAGGCAGCAGCAGCAGCAGCAGCAACAGCAGCAGCAGCAGAAGCAAAACGCCTCGCTTCAACTAATTTAGAAAAAATTTCTTTTACAACAGCAGCAGCAGCAGTCGCCAGCGAGATCTGTGTCGCCGCAGCGCCCTCTCTCGGTACCGCCCGCTTTACAAGAAAAGGCAACTTCGTTCCTGGAAAAAATAAAGCAGTTGACGCCGAAGAAGATCTCGTCGTCAGAGCAGACCAAGAACAGTAAT
>CAHIKZ030003451.1:10000-25000 GCA_903632075.3 Acanthosepion pharaonis | reverse complement strand
CTCTCTCCTTTTCTACTCCTCTAATTTCCCTCCCTCCCTCTCTCTCTCTCTCTCTCTCTCTCTTTATCTATATATTGTTTATCTATTTCTATCTCTCCATCTTCTTCTCTCTCTCCTTTTCTATTCCTCTAAGTCCCTCCCCTCCCTCTCTCTCTCTTCTCTCCATCTATTTATATCTCTCCATCTTCTTCTTCTCTCTATCTATATCTCTTGTTTCTCTCTTTATTTTATATCTCTCCATCTTCTTCATCTTCTTCTTTCTCCCTTTTCTCTCCTCTAAGTCCTCCCCCTCTCTCTCTCTCTCTCTCTTTATCTATATATTGTTTATCTATTTCTATCTCTCCATCTTCTTCTCTCTCTCCTTTTCTACTCCTCTAAGTCCCTCCCTCCCTCTCTCTCTCTCTCTCTCTCTTTATCTATATATCTCCATTTATCTATTTCTATCTACCCTCTTCCCTCCCTCTCTCTCGAGTCTTTTATCATTAAAAAATTTATCATTTTTTATCAATCCATGGATCTTCCTTTATATATATATATATATTTATCTTATTTTCTATTTTATTTTTTCTTATTATTTCTCTAAAAAGATCCTATATATGTTTATCCACCCTATCTATTTCTCGTTTTTTCAAATTATTCAAATTTTATTTATATATATATATATTTATATATATATATATATATATATATATATATATATATATACGTTTGAATATATAATAAGATATATTCGCATATAGTATTCATATATATATGCAATCGTCATATATTGACGATTGCATTTTTAATGAAAAATATCTGAAAAATGTATTTTTAATTCAATATATTTATATATATATATCGCTATATTGAGCACTTTATCCCATAAATATAGCACGTCTTAAACTATATTTCTTCATATATATATATATATATATATATATATATATATATATATCATATATATATATAAAGAAAAATACTGAAAAGCAAACAAAAATCCTAATTGTTATATGCTTTTTTATGTTTAATTTCAACGTCGGATGCTCGATTAAACGAACATCTGGTATATTATATTTCAAAATAAAATTCTTTTCGTTTTTTCATTCAAAATACTTTTTCATTCAAAATACACAAATTTTAGGAATACTTTTTCACAACATCGCCCACGTGACGACGACGTGATCATATTTAAACGGAACGCTGATCTTATAAAAGATTTCAGTTATCTGTTTGGATTGGTATTGCTTTTATGTCCATCGTCTTTTTCATGTTGAATTGTATATGGTCTATGTTAATTATGTTTTATGAATATGTCCTGAAGATGGTCTATTAGACCGAAACGTCCGACGTTGACATTAAACATTAAAACAGCATAATCGCATATTAGGATTTTTGTTTGTTTTTTCAGTATATTTTTCTTCATATATATATATATATATATATATATTTATATTATATATATAATAATTTATATATATATATATATATATATATATATATATATATCTATCTATCTATCTATCCACCACCCACGTTGGAATTTTGAATATTTTCACTATGAAACTCAAGATCATTTTTGAAAATATTTTTTAAAATTAAAAAAATTCATTTGGTATGCATGCCAACATATTTGGTCTTTCGCGCAGACTATATTGAGATTCACAACAGAAATGAAAGAGAAATAGATAGAGAGTGGGAGAGGTAGAAACCGCATGAATTATTATACACTGATTTACTTTAACTAGTGCCCCAATTTGTTTTGTTTTTTTTTTTTTTTCGATCTTCAGGCGAATGTTTAATTTGATAACTTTTTAGGAATTTCAAACTGAAATTCTTTATTCAATCAATGTATATTCAGTTTTCTCATTTTATGCCATATAGATAACTATATCAGGTTTTTTTCAGTAATTTTTTCTTCTAAATGTTGCAACCAATTTACATTGAACTAGAATATATAATTTTCAATTTCTACCTGTTGGGCCAATGAAAGATTCTGCCATATAAACATGAAATTTTTAAATTCAGGAATACCGTTTCTAGTACTCTCAAGAGTTCCAAGAACATCAAATTTTAATCAGTTTTTTTTTATTATGCCATTCTAATTAACTGTTTTGTTTGGTTTCTTTATAAATTATAGTTTTCTCAGCTTTTTTCATCCCCATACTCAATTTTATTTATTTAATATAACTTTTCGTCTCAGCCATGAAATATTATTCATACACTACTAAAGTCTTTCTAAGGTTCGTCACTTTATATATTATATTTATATATGCTGAGCAAGAGCACATATATATATTTAAATTCATATAGAACCCATTTTCCCAAATTCTCAATTTTTTTTAAAGTGATTATCAACATGGACCCTTTTTATAAGAATTTTTCCCAATTGCATATGTATTTATATGCGTGTCTGTGTGTGTGCGAAAGTGTAATATCCAGTATAACACTCCTGGGCAAAATCCAAGGCTCAAAATAACTGTTCAACAGCTTTTATTTCTGGTTAAAAGAGTTCAAAATAGTATATATTTTCATGTCTAAAATGGATGTTTCCCATTTAACAAAAATTCTTGGGTAGATGTTTTGTAGAGAGAGAGTTCTTGGTATAAGTCTTCTGCAGCAAGGGTTGTGTGTAATATTTCCTTTTAGTAGGCATCTACAAGAAAGATTTCTCCAAATGGTTCCACGGAAGAACGAGAAATCTTTCTGTTAAAAAACAAGACAATAATTCCATAAGTCTTCTGCAGTAAATATTGTAACCTTCGAGCTTTGTAGTTTTTGAATGGGATAGTTTATAGAGGCCAAATGGGGATCGGTCAAGGCTTTTAACCGCTGGGACTTGATTATTTTAATTTTTTTGCTATTGCTGAATCGAGCAAGTAAGAAAAAAAAAAAAATAGCCAACAAGTAGATAGTTTCTATAACTGAAGGCCTATCAGTTTTCTGAGGACACGATGGGGCCTAATGGATTGAAAAGGAAACATGAAACTGAACAAAGTTCAACTTGGCAAGTTGGTAGATCATTTACATTTGATTTCCATTGTAGTCATTAATAAGGATTATATTTTTTTTAGATTTTAATTTTTGTGAATAATATATTTCCTGTTACATGGGAATTTCTATTTGTGCTTATGTAAACCTGAAATCATTTTTTTCACCAAAAATGGGCCGCAAGGAAGCATGTATAAACACTGTCTAAACGACGCACTTTATTTGATTCCTCAAGCAATAAAAGGCTTTAAATAACTTCAAAGTACATATAAATATTCTCTAACATGCATATAGGATGAAAAATGTTTTTTTGGCATCAACCTAATAAAATATTCTAGCATCATACTTATTATAAAATATCGGTTATGTATGTGTGTGTGTGTGTGTGTGTTTGTTTATTTATTGGATCTTATTTCCTACACTTTTCAACCCTGTTTCAACAACCTCACAGGGACTACGTAAAATTACCTTGCAGTGGTTCTGACAGTGTCAAAAAATTGGAAAAACACAATTTTTTTAATAAATTAGAAATGAAAACACGATTAAGAATCATCCCTGTTGCGAGAATTGAAAAAACAACTCATATCGAGTTATACTTATTATAAAACCCACGTTGTTTGTGTGTGTGTGTGTGTGTGTGTGTGTGTGTGTGTTTTCATATATGGGATTTTAAAATTTCTTAATTTTTAAACCGTTTTCAACAAAACTTCTTTCTTTTTTTTCAGATCATAGTGTTTTTATTGTTTTTATGCAAACTTTTCTTTTATTTTTACATTCAGAATTTTTAAAAATTCCATTTACAAGACAATTCTTTTTAATAAAATTCTATTCAATCGGTAGACTTTTAACGATTGAAAACAATGTTTTTGTTTGAGTTTGTCAACCAATTGGTAAAAAAAAAAAAAAAAAACTAATTAAGAATGCGTTCTGTTAACCTTAAACCATAATCTTTGTCAATTTATTTTTCAGTCGATGGTCGATACTTGATCTATCTCTTATTGTTAAAATAAATTATTACGCCGGGCTCTACTGCTAGTATTTTAAATATATCAAAAGTTGTTTTTATGCTGACACCAGAGGAAGTAATCTTGCATATATACTAGATAATTTGCATACCGAAGACTATCATACCTTTTATTCGCTAATTCTATCAAAACATTTCTAGAATTAGCTCTTTTTTTTTCTTAATCATTAACCGTTTTCTTTGTAAAAACTGGTCTTAAGGCGCCACATAAAATCAGAGGAAACTCGAGAAGAGATTGGAACATTCAAATGTTTTGTAGCAGTTTGATGCCTTGTGTGTTTTTTTTGATAAATAAAATAAACATTTTTTTATTGTTGATTTATCATTGTTTTTGGACTTACAAAACTGGCCAAAATGTCAATTCATGTTATAACGTTTAATAACAGATTTTTAACTGGTAAATGTTAACAACTTGAGATCAGGATATTTTTGTAACGTCAAAATGAAATATCTCGTTGATTTTTCTAGGAGAATTCTTGACCTTGTTACCTTCACTACCATCGACAAACAATTTTGAAACTATAAAAATGAGAAATAAGAGTTTAGACTCAGAACAAAAACATTTCTCAAAAAAGCTTCTCAAGCAGATTTATATATATATATATATATATATATATATATATATATATATATATATATATTAATTTAATGGTTTGCAAATTTAGGTAATCCGTTATGGGTAGACCTGAGGAGGATGATATCCAGAGATTTCAATGTAAAATTCAGAGCAGATATGTTTGAAAAAAAAATTTGTTAAGATTCCATGTAAATGAGTCTATTTCATGATGGATTCATAAATGGTTTAACAGGGTTCTGGATCATCAGACTTTACTTTCAAAAAAAATTGAATGAAAAAACATTGTAATCTTAACGTGGTCTATCTTTTTTTTTAATATATATATATATATATATATATATATATATATATATATATATATATATATTTGTATAAATTAATCTCGTCAATAGCTACAGGAAGAAAAAAATGGAAAATTCTGAAAGATATCACGAACGTATAATAAAAAAAAAAAATCTAATATATGTATCTCGCCCCGTACATAAATAAAAAAAAAAAAATCTTACGAGAAATATTTTGTCAGTACAGAAACAAAAAAAAAAAAAAAAAAAGAAACTTCGCAAGATATTTCATCTGTATAAAAAACAAATAAAAGAAAAAGAAAATAAAAAAAAAACAGCCTCATATCACATTTGTGCAGAAATTTAAATCATGTAACACACACATACACACACAATGCACATTATTAAATATATATTATTTTTTTTTTTTTTTTAAAAATATCTTCAATGAATCGCTACATGAAACATTACCATGTTTCAAAGAGAAATGAAATTTTCAAATTTAATTATAAAATTAAATTTAAAACCCATATCTCCGTTCCATTCTCAATGCGATTTCTGTTTTTAAACATGGTATATATGTAGCAGTGAGACCATATTTTTAAAATAGAAGATATATAATATTATGCTTACTATTCGTATCGAGCACCGTTTTTTAAAAAAAAAAATAATTATTAAGAATACTGGATTGTAAAATTTAAAAAAAAGTTATTCAAAAATTTAATATATATATATATATATATATATATATATATATATAATATATATATATATATATATATACATCAAAGGAAAACAACTTTACTTAATGTCTCTTCTGAACAGAATGAAAAAATTTTTGAAAATATATCGACCTTCCAAAAACAAAGAAGATTATTGCATAATATCACATATATACAGAAAGAAAATATCAATAAGATGTCTTGTTTTTTCAGAATAAAATGATAAAAATAATTTTCACATGATATTTCGTCCGTACGAAAAATAAATAAATAAATAAAATAAAATAAATAAAAAATCCAAATAGATGAAGGGTGTTTCATTAAGAAGGATTATATATAAGGGTGTTTCATTAAGACGGATCAAAGTCAGCAATAAATAAATCAGTGTTATTGGTGAAAATTTATTTATTTCTCTATTGGATCATGTTATTTAAGTCATGGCAATTATGTGTGGAAAAATAATATCACCCAAATGTCCGCCAAATTCGGCGGCAAAAAAAAAAAAAATATTTGATGATGTCTCTGCATTCACATTTAAAAATCCTCGATCTCACCAATATGTGAATTATCTCAGCCTTCAGCTGTTGAATTGTTGGCTTCTGGCATAGACCTTACTTTTGAAATGATCCCAAAAAGGAAGAAATCTAAAGGCGTCAAGTCGCACGATTTAAGTGGCCAATTGACTTCGCTGTTTCGAGAGATGATGTAATCTGGAACTTTCATTCAAATTCTGTTTGAACGTACATTTTCGTAATAGGCTTCGATAACTTTAACACGTTGTTCGATTGTTAATCTTTCCATAGTTGAATTTGCCGAAGACTTGTTAAATCTGAAAGAAAAAATGTTTTTAATTCACATTTAAAATCGGTCCAAAATTATTGTTGAAACATCCTTTATCACGTAAGTGCATTTAAAAAAAATATTGTACTTAAATTGTTTAACTCTTCAGAAAGTGTTGTCGTTTTTTTTATAGGACATATAAAAACCCATAAGAGTTAATAAAGATTAAATATATTTCATCATTATTTTTTTGAACCCTTTCAGGATGTAGGTGATCAATTATTTTGATTATTTTTTATTTATTGTCTTTTGGATTGTTAAACATTTTCAAGAAAGATTATAAATCGATTGCCTGTTGACTTCTACGGTTTTTAATTCTGAATTTTCCTAGATTTACATATTTTTTCCTTTCAAATTAAAAAACGAAAAATATAAACACAGTCGGACGCTTAGAAATTAAGCAGTTCAACATTGTCCCCTGATTTGGGGATTTTGTTGTGTCAAGGTTGGAGCAAATTTTTTTGTACATGAATATACGTTTTTTTATGTGCATTTCTTATGTTCTAATTTCAAACATTTCTTCATCGAAGTCGAAATAACGCCATCTGTTTCTGTCTGAAATGTTTCAGCCGCTCGGCATTTCATTGCAGGCTTTACAAAGGTCCTTGATTGGATTTAGTAATTCAGCTTTTCTAATTTGAAGAGCAACGAACGAACAACAAATATATTCGCAGAAGGGGACAAAGAGTCTCAACTTGTCAATGATTTCTTGATTATCCTGTGCCAATGTTTTTACAGTAAATGTTTCTATATGTTTTCATTTAAGATAGTAAAGGCAATTACAGACGTTTCTTCAATAAAATTTCTTCGTCGAGATAAGCGTCATCTGTGTAACTTCTGCTGGCGGTAAAACACATCATGCTTTTAAAATGTTTCAGTCATACAGAATTAAATCGTAATATATATGTCGATATATAAATATATATATGACCATCACTGACATGTCCAATCCATCAGTTAAAATCCCCACCATTGCATTCATTTGTTGTGTGAACAAGAGTTGCTCATAAAGTCAGCCATCGATCTGCATTTCTTGTTACATCATGGCATGTTAAATCATCTCCGGGTCGTGGATCCTGGCTTTGAACATATTCACTTCTAATTGACCTGGTCTTGCACCCCCTAAGTGCAGGTCGGGCATTCAAAGCATGACATTACGAAATCGTAATATGCAATAAACTGTTGGTGTGATTTCTGATGATTAATAATAAGAGTGCTCTGGACAGACATATCCGTTTGCATTGGGCACATGGCCATATTGGCATATCATAACAGGCTTCACAACATCATTCCCTTCCATAGGCTGCTATATTTTAAATCTAAAATTCAACTTTCTTTAATTGGTCAATTTTAATTTGAAGCTGAACATTTTTAATGTTTTCTGTCCAGATGATGAACAATATAATCACAAGAGAAAAAATTCAAAATTAACCAGTTTACAAACAGTTTAAAATTGAAGATCTTGTAAATTGAGTTTTCAAAGTTGTTTAAAAACATTCATTTAAAGTTCTTCTAAAATTTGCAGACATCTCTATTCATCGATTGCTTCGTCAATCAATTAAATAATCTGTACTGTACCTTTGTAAGTTCCTACTGTGTTTATCATGTTTTTAAAATGTTTCAAGTCATTCGACATTTCTTAACAGGCTTCACAACGCTCCATCATTCCTTTTTAACAGGCCGTACTTTTTAATTTTAAATTCAGATTTTTTACTTGAAGTTGACATTTTTTTATTTGATATTAAATAGTGTAGACTGGCTGTCATCTAAATCAGAGTTACAGCGCAGTTTAGTCTGCCGTTAACCCATAAATTGGGGAATTCAAAAGAATTCATTTTTTCAAAATTACTTTGCTGTTTTAAAATGAACGCAACAGACTCGACTTTGGAGCCGAACCTGGCAATTATATTTCACCTTTCAAAAAATAAATTTTGCGTTCAAAATCGGCGATTCTCAACGTGGTCCCTTAAGCCAATAAATGGGCCTGAGAAATTCTTTCAAAATTAATATCTTGTATCGACCCAAGAAATATCGGTGGGCTATGAAATTCTATTTTTTTTTTTTGCACCGGCTTAAATTTATTAGAACCGAAAAAATACTTTACTTTACAGTTTTAAAAGCAAATAATTCAAAAAAAAAAAAATACCATTTTGATGTTTTCTTATAATCTAAATAAACAAACAGCCAATTCTGTCTGTCCGTACGTGTATTTGAAACCCCGTTTTCATCGGTCCACAAATTGCTTGTAAATAAACATGTAACTTTTTGAATCAGAATGATCCCGATCATGGAAAATCTAGGCTTCATCTGGTGCTTGAACATCCAGCATTGGCATGTTTTGCTCGGATGAAGAGGAAATATTAAAAAATTCAAATTTAAAATAGCTGAAAAAAATTATTGATTTTAAAAAAGTTTTTAATTTATATTAAGTTTAAAAAAGTGAGAGCACAAAATCTTGATGAATTTAAATGTTTTTGTTTTAAATTCAGTTTAAAATATATCAAAATTTTGTGAATTGGTTGGAATTTTTTTTTATCAAAATGCCAAGGTTCGAACTTAAATTTGAATTTCGTTGACGTGAATTGTTTTGAAGTTCCGCAAAAAATTTGTCATTTGAAGAATTTTCTAAACGGCCTGAATTAGTTTTTCAACCCAAATCAGTCTTTTGGTTAGGAACTGAACTTGTAGTCTGAATCAAAACACAAATGAGGTTTTTGAAATTCCATTGAGTGAATTGAGGAATTCAAAGTTATTTCTTCAAAATTATCATTGCTGTTTTCTATAATCCCTTTAGTTTTTAAAAAAGGCTCAATTGTAAATGTTTCCATGAGTTATCTTAAATATCGACATAAGTATATGTTTTCAGCTAGTATTTAAATAAATATATATTCGTATCCTTCTTTCCGGAACAAAGAAATCAAGAACAATTTTTCGAACTGAATATATGAGTAACGACGAAATTTTAATAACGGAAAATAAAATTTTCTGTGTTTAACACTAGGAAGAGATTTTTCCATTCTAAATTCATGATAATGAGGAAAGAAGGCTTGGAAAATCTGATACTCACAGGACAGATTGAAGGCAAGAGGGACAGAGGAAAACAACGCATAACCTACCTGTCGAGTTTTAGTAAATGGATGGTGGAGTAGGTTATGGTTGACATGGCAAAAGAAAAATGTTATTAAGTTACAGAGGATAGGAAATTGTGGAGAGTCGTGATCGCCAACGTCCTGAAGGGACAAATTTATAAAATTGGGAGTTAATTTAAAAGATCCACTATGCGGACACTCACTTTGAAGTTTTCTTAGAAAATAATAAAAAAAAATGAAACATGTCAGATTGATAAACGTCCCCGATTTGTTTTTTTTCTTATTCTGTCGGATGCCGATTCATATTTAATTTATATTTGATCTCATCTCATATATATATATATATATATATATATATATATAGATATAGAGAGAGAGAGATATATAATGGATGAATTAAATTGTTTAAATTATACAAAATTGAAAATAACAATCATTTTAACAGATATATTTACCAAAATTACACAAAAACCTGAAATACTAAAGAGTAAATTTATTCAATAAAATCACCATTGGGTTCAACCACAGCCCCCAGATAACTTCAGATCCCCTGCAACTCTTCTGGATGGTCTCCTGGTTTAAGTTGGTGAATGCCGCCATAATACTTGCCTTCAGTTCATCTTTGGTGTTACAAGGAATTTTGTTGGTCTCTCACTCAACTGCAACCCACATATAATAATCAAAGGTGTTGCAGTCTGGGAAGTTAGGTGACTGGATGTAAGGGGTGATGTGGTCACAGAAATTGTCTGATAGCCATGACAGGATTCTCTTGCTTGTGTGGCATGGTGCAGTGTCCGGTTGCCAGACATAGAGTCTTCCAGCAACCACCCTCTTGACCCAGGGCAGCACTACTTCCTCAAGGCACTTGATGTAGGCCTCTGTGCTGTGTCTGTGGCCGTCACTAAAACATTCGGGAAATCTTTTCTTACCAGAAGGATCAGAGTGAGTTTTCCTAGCTGCCGTACCTTCGTAATCCCCATTAGACTCATCCAACTATAATTCACATTTGAAACTGAAACCAACTACACTCTTCCCTTCCTAGATATCTTGTTACACAGAAACAATAACGCACTCAATTTTAACGTTTATAGAAAAGATACCAACAAAAATAACCTGGCCAATTTCTACTCAAACCACTCTTCTAACACACACACACACACACACACACATACACATACATATATATATATATGTGTGTGTGTTATTCTGTTCTCGCACTGTAGGACAAGCGCCATGGCCCAGCTGGTAGAGGGACGCTTTGACTTAAGAAGTCGTTTGCCTATGTTAAAAACGGATGCAGGTTCGATTCCTGTCGGAGGCTGAATTTTTCTTTCGTATAATTTATCTACTTCGGCTGATTCTCATTAATTTCACTGTTTAATAAAACCTCAAATACGTGTACTCAATAAAAAATGACTTCTCTATATATTAGAAACAAAGATATGTATATATAACTGATTTTTTTTTACGGCTTATCAGCCGTTTGCTTGTTATTTAAGGCCAGGAAACATTTTAGATTATAAGAAATTTTGGAAATAATAATTTACTGATAGAAAACCTACTAATTAACCCATAGCTGGAGGGGAAAGATGTGGATTCATACCTTTCCTTTTGCGATGTAAATGAATATAACGATTCCAAATGGAACTGGAATTCGGTTCTTCGAATTCCAAATCCAAGCCGTTAGCCATTACACCACCGCACATCCAAGCTTACAGCACCTGGTGTTCCCAAGTGGTTGCCCATTTAAGTAATGACTAGGCTCGACATTGCTTAAGTTCGGCGATCGTACGGTTTTTTTAACGTGATATGTCCTTAAGCCCAATATCTTTGCCTAGTTTTATAATTGCGTATAACTAATTCGGATGATGAATCCGGCTATAACGAGACTCACCCGCGTTATACCCGCACTGGATAAAAGATTTATTCTCCCGTTTGTATTTCTCCCATTATGGGCATTATCATCTCAGTGATGTATTCTGGGAAAATAAATGGGAGGATTCTTCCGGGCAACTGTCGGAGTGAGAAACCCTGAACGACAATGATCTTTCAATCTCTATCAGTTGTAGACCCGTTTGTAACCTACGTCTTGCTGACGACATTGACCTCATAACAAGTAGTAACAGTAAGCCCCAAGAGTTAATCAACAAACTTTTTCAAAGAGCAGGAGCATATGGAATGGCGGTCAGCTTCGAAAAATCCAAAGTAATGGTGAATAACACAAACAGTAACAGCTGTGTCAATATTACCATGGACGGGAATTCACTGGAGGAAGCATCTATTTTCAAATACTTGGGAACAATCTGAAGATGGTAACCGCAGCTCGGAAATTCGCACACGTTGACGGCCAAATTGGCAAGAATATGGAAGAGCAGAAGGAACAGCATTCAAACGCAGTACAGACTGTACAAATCGCTAGTAGCATACATTTTCCTTGATGGATGTGAAACGTGGACACTTTTGGTAGAAACAGAGAGAACAATCGAAGCGTTTGAGAACAGATGCGTCAGAAAACTTCTTGGTATCTTCTATTGGAAACATAAAACCAATGGGCTTGTGCAGGAAAGGATCCTTAAAAATTTGTTTTCAAAAATTTTCTTTGATTTTGACACTGTCAAACGGAGACAAATAGCGTGGTTTTGACATGTTACAAAGCATGACAGTCTGTGCAAGACAATCATGCAAGGCACCTTTGAAGGTGAACGTAGGAGAGGGTGCCAACCAAAAAACTTGTTGGACAATGTCAAACAATGGACAAGTATGACTATACCAGAATTGATGATGATATAATAACACCGTACTTTACTGGCGTAACGGAATGGCTGAAAGCAAAAAGATTGACAAACATGCTTTATTCTTAGAGAGAGTTTTATAGTGCTACGTCGTACACAATGTTAGATATATACACATTGACACGTGTTCCCAAGCAGTGAAGTTATAACATGTATGCAACAACAAACAGTGTCTTAAAAAAAGGAGAATGTTCTCATGAATTTTTTTGACAAAGGGAAAATGTATTTACATAACGGTTTCTCCTATTAACCTAGTTTCAGAATACTGGTTTCTCGTGTAAAGACCTACCGCCGTAAAAAATGATAGGGAATAAGTCTTAAAAAAATATTTCTAGGCTCAACAGGCAACTGTTGTTCGTCATTCTATCCCTGATGTCATTCACCGACCGTCACGTGACCCTTGTGACTATCTCAACGAAAGGGATAAAATCGCCGTTTGTATCCCTACACGGGTTTCAAATACCGCTTTTGGAATTTATTTCCTGTTAATGGGACGTTTTATTTTGACGTGTTTGTAACGCAAAAGACAGATGTAACATACAAAAATCATGTAACGTTGCAGGCAAGTAATGTTATAAATAAAAAAAAGTTTTTAAAAACCGGTGTAAATAGTTTCGTTTTTTTACTTTGAAATCAAATATTTTTCTGACCGCAAGCAAGCCGCTCATCTTCAAATTCCGTACTGGTCAAATAACAACAGAATCATTTTTCTTCACTTAATATGCAGAGATGTTAATCAAATTTTTCTTATCGTGTATTTTAAACTTCAAACGGTGGAAATATTGAAACAGGCTCAGAATGAAAAATTTTTCGTTCGAAAAGATAGATCCATTAAATGTAAAAATGTCGTACTTATACCTTTTTTTGAAAGGTCAATTCTTTTTCAGCCCAGGTATGGGTAAATAATTCATTACAGAATGGTTCTAAAAAGAATGGTTTTTAATACATGTAGGAAAAGAAAAACTCTGAAATCAAACTAACAATTTTCATTTTGGTCTCCGTCAGGCTATTCTGCATTGTCAAGACACACCACTTCTGCTGCATTTGCAGTACATCAAAAACCTCTAATTGACCATGTCATGCAAATACAACCATGTTTTTTTTTTTCTACGACTATGCGATGCGATGCTCCTGAAGAAAATATACCTACGGTCATATGATGCTAAGACTTTATTATTAATACGACCTGTTATTTGCTCTTAAAGCATGTAAACACCAACAAACAAAACAGTTTTCCATGTGATGCCCTCCTCACTGAATGTCTAATAGGAAACCATGTGATGCCCCTACGACTATGGGATGCCCCTACGACCATGTGATGCCCCTGCAGTCATATAAAAGTGTGATTCCTCCTAAACTACTATGTGATGTCCCTACGACCATATGATGCCCCTACAACCATGTGATGCCCCTAAGACTATATGATGTTCCTTACGACCATGTGATGCCCCTACGACCATGTGATGCCCCTGCAACCATTCTAATTCCCTAAGACTTTTCAATGTTTCCTTACTATTTTGACCATGTGATGTTATCAGGTCATGAACTAATGTGATGTTCCTTACGACCATGTGATGCCTCTACGACCATGTGATGCCCCTGCAACCATGTGATGCCCCTAAGACTATGTGATGTTACTTAAGACCATGTGATGTCCCTAAGACTATGTGATGTCTCTACGACCGTGTGATGCCCCTAAGGTTCTAATGAGTTTCAGAACTCGTGATCATAATCGAAACATTGAGAATCATTTATTTATAACGATGAATCTATCGCATTTATAAGTCTACAAACAAACCAAATCGCCCCTCGCCAACGTTGTACAACTTTTCGAAGTGCTGAAAATTCAACCACTTGTTAAATAACGCCAGAATACTTCCTCGTTTAACAATGTGTATCAAAAGTATACAAATTTATTTTCATGTTTTTTTTAAATGAAATAATTTGAATGATAAGTGTATCTTAGACAATTATAAGTTTATCATTCGTCCATACATTGAATATTGCTGCCACATCTGGTCTGTTTCTTCTGCTATATATTCTGCCGTTAAACGAAAAAAAAAACAAAGAAGCCATTGATCGCTCATCCCCAAGGTTATTACAATATTATAGTAACTTTGCGAATTGCTGTAGCTGATAATTCCACACCGATCAAATAACATCAAATAACATTTTTATATAATCGTTTCACTCCAAGCAAGGCAACAATGGCACTAGAACGAAGGTGATTATAGGGAATGAAAGTCAAAGGGAACGAGAAGACTGAGAACGAGGAGGATTGAAGAAAGGACAAAAAAAAGGAACAGAGTTTAAGAAGACAGAATATGGCGATTGATGTTGCATTTAAATTTTTGAATTGTAATTAACAGGGAAGCAAGAAATCGGAAAGGATTTCCACAGCTAGATAAAAAAAAAAAACAATTAGAGTAGAAATTGCGGTTGTATCTAGCTAGTTCAACAGTAAAACAGTGAGACCTAATTGCCAATCTAGTAGAGCGCTTAAATTCATATAGCCGGGGCACCAGAGGAAAAAGCTCCCAGTTGCCATTTTGTAGAAAAGACAACGTCACGTCGGTAAGAAAGTGACTGAAATCGAGATGCCTGGCCAGGGACGATTGTATTGCTGACCCTTCTCAAGAATTTTAGGGATACACAAAAGGAGCACCAGGTGTTGCTTATCGTCATACCCAGGGCGATGTAACAAG
>CAHIKZ030003450.1:75000-96323 GCA_903632075.3 Acanthosepion pharaonis | reverse complement strand
CATTATTGCCACAAAATGATTAAAGAAAGACATCTTGAATATTCTGATGATATATCAATGATTATATGCAACAAATCGGTGGTAATTTTGATGGTCCAACACTTGACATGATTTTTCTTATGATTTATCAATGATTATATGCATCAAACAGAGGTTATGTTTTATAGTTTGAAGCTTGACAGTGCAAGACACTTTTTAAAAATAATTTTACCCCGATCAAGTCAATAAAATTACAGAAAAGATTGTCTGAGTGTTAGAAATATGAGGAAAAAAACACTATTAATGAGACAACAAGAATTAAGATAGAAGATAAACTATTGAAATTGCGTTTAAGTTTTGAAGATCAAAAGTTGACTGGAAGCAAAAAACCGGAAGAGAGTTTTTACAAGTGAGATGTGTGATATAAAAAAACTGTTAGCATAGAACTTATAGCTATTTCAACTATAAAAGCATGCTTACCAATCTAACACTGTGCTTAAATTTAAAAAAATCTATATAGCATAAAAGATAGATCATTAGAACAATGAAAGTATTTAGAAAAAGGAACAGGGATGCTACATGACAGCAGTGGGAAAGTGACTGAAGTTGAGATATCAGGTCAGGCTAATAACATTGCAGATCCTTCGTTGGATTAAATATTCAAAAGCAAGGAGGATAAACGGTAGACTTACAAATATATAAGATAGTTTCTGGTGAAAAAATTATCTAGCATGACATGGAATCAATTTTCCTAGCAGCAGACCTAACAATTGAATCAATATAGTCTTTCCACTTCACGTTTGCAGAAAACATTAGTTTGTCCTGGAGGTTAAACAATCATAATACATTATAACAACATTATTGAATAAATTTAAACATATGTTTATGCAATTCATTATACTGCATTAGAAGTTTAATATAAACCAATTTCTCAGATGTTTGACAGGTGAAGAGGTTATGTAGGTGTGTAAAATGTAAATCGGTATGGATGGAAAATTGTATCACATCACATATTGGTAAATAAATAAATGTATGCTGGTTTAATGACATTATGTACTTTAAAACAAATGTGAAGACAGAAATATATATATTATAAAAATATAATTATTATTCTGAAAAAAATTACCAAAAAAAAAAAAAAAAGAAAAATTAAAAGAAACTAGTGCACAAAATGAGGCATCAATGGATATGGATGTGTATAGATTCATATATATACAGATGTATATGTATGAAGATTCATATATATATATATATATATATATATATATATATATATAGAGAGAGAGAGAGAGATATATATATATATATATAGAGAGAGAGAGAGTTATATATATATATATATATATATATATATATATATATATATATATATAGAGAGAGAGAGAGACAGTGAGAGAGAGAGAGAGTCATATATATATATATATATTGAATTATTCTCACAAAAACTAATGCAAAGGTTAATGATTTAAATGGCGAGACGTCCATCATCGCAAACAATTCAAATAATATACAAAACCTCCTATCCGTTATGAATGAAATGATCCTTTTTATATAAATTTCTGCCGTATTAGGTCTTATTTTTACTACAAGCTCTCGTCTGTTCCTACAGACATCTTCAGGTATAGAATAGATGTTGTTCTTGTTTTTCTCTTAGCAATAAGAGGACAACGAAAATATATGTATTGTTGTATCCGAAAATGCTATTGAAAATGAGTTACTGTTTTTTAGCGCGCTAAAAGCAACGCTGAGTTTGATTTTAAATTTTTTAAATGTTGTGCGTTCATATATGGTGATGAACGAATTTTTTTTACTGGTAAATTTTTTTCTGTCAAAGTGGCATGAACTATATTGTTCAATAATTACAGTATGTGGTGCAAGCGAAAAATAAATCAAAAACAACGCGCATGCGCGAAATTAAAAATGTAAAATTTTGACAATATTTATATCGCACCCTGTATAGATTGATAATTCATAAGAATAAAACAAAAACGTCAAGTTGCCTACCATCGTACAATACAATTAAACCTCATTTTGGAACACTTGATTGATCGTATGAATGTGCAAAATATCTGGTTGGTCATGAGTCGGACTATCCAAATTAGCCTCTGCTTTTTGCGTATCATTACTGGTAAATCATACAACAAATCAAACTGTCTCCTGTGGTCATGTATTGGACTATCCGAATTAACCTGTCTGTTTGGTCCATATTAATGCCGGTTATGTATTTCAATTTGTTGCGGGCATTAACGTCAGTATTTGAAATTGGGAATAACATGCTTGTCTCTCGAAAATTCCACAAAGATGGCGAACACAGTGTGTGAAAATGCAAAAATATAATGACAAGAAGCAATATATATGCCCAAAGAAATGATAATGTATTAACAAGCAAGGTATACAAATGACAAAGACAAAGATTTTGTAACAAAAAAAATGAAAATCGTTTTTGTGGAATATGCTTGCGTATGTGTATTGTTTATGTGTGTTTTTCAAACGTTTCTCAAACGGAACGCGTTCTCCGCGAGATTTGTAAATTTCTGATGTTGATGTGTAAGCAGAAAATGTAAGAAGAAAGCGAGAAAAATATCGCAGCGTATTTATAGTACTGAGAGCATCCCCAGGCGCCGTTTCAAAAATTAGGAGGGATTAACCAGACAATACACCCCTCCAGAGAGATAGAATTTTTTCTGTCCATTATTCATGTTCATGTGGGTTTATTTCTGTCCTTTTGAGTTGAAAAGAAAAGGTGTTGGAAATGTGGCTGACATGCGTGTTTAAGCAGGTCGACGAAAATATGCTTCTGCTGTCATCAGGGTGTTGTATTATTTTCGAGTTGAATGTAGCACTTTCTGAAACATGCGTAGGTAACGTTAAAATTTGTCTTTTTTCAATACTCGACATAGAATTTGATTTTGTCATCCCATTGTATTGGTTCCTGACTGTTGGAAAGGTTTTGGTTGAGAAAGAAAGCTCATTTGTTTGCTATGCGTGGATATTGTTGGTGCACAGAATTTAATAGAAGCAGCATTGTGGCAAATTTGCTATTATTATCGTACTTTCCAAATTCTAAGTTTTCTTCAAATGACATCGTCACAGAGTGAAAAAAAAACAGTCAGTCGCTTTTGAGATATGTCACACTCTATCTGATGGTCCCAGAAGAAACAATGTTGATTAAAGTGGGATTAGAGTTGTACTTTCGAAAAAAAAATTTTTAAATGCCTGCCAATTGAGGTCAAGTCTATGTACGTGTTGCGCATGTGTGGTTTGTTCATGCATTCCCCAAAGGAAACGCATTCTCCGCAAGAGACTTGCATGTTGACGTTAAGTGAAAAAATTAAGAGAGAGATAAAAAATATCACAGATTATTTATAGTGTAGGAGAACATTTTTTTGGAATCGGTATATATATATATATATACACATTAATTTTTAATTTCGCGTATGCGCTTTGTTTTTGATTTTTTTTTTTTTCGCTTGCACCACATATTAGGCTCAATTATATACCGCCCGTGAAGAAATATATCATGACTCAGTTTATTCCGCCATAAATTTGTAAAGGACATGCTGTACTTCTTGGCATTCGCACCGGGAGCTCAAATATGAATATTTCAGAGTGTTTTGGTGTCAATCTGATTACAGTGCAGAGCACTCGGAAAAAGTTTGTAGAGTCTAATGGTGAATATGCACGGCGTCTGTAATATCACTTTGTCAAATCTTATGAAACTAATTAAAATCAATACATTTTGATTGATTGGATTTCGATTTTATATAATTTCATTGATTTTCTATTTATTTCATACACAGATGTCCTCCAGGACACATGGCCCAGTGGATAAATTTCGATCCAGTGACAGGACCCAAAGAGTGTGTTCAATACCTGGATAAGTCAGTGGAGAACTTTCAGAAGGAGATTAACATTAAAAGTTAAAATGACATCCATTAAAACATGGCACAGTGAGCGAAATAAGGCTTTCAGTTCGACATTCCAAACACCTGAAGAAGGCTGGAGCGTACAGTGGTCGAAACGTTGTAATAAATATGACAACATAGATGAGGACAATAGTCTGACTTATGTAAATAATGAAGATTGAAATTTGTAAAATTTTATTAATGTCACAGAATTAAACATTTCTTTCAGTATGTGATTTGACTGCAGTTAAATCAAACTGCACCTCCTTAGGTACAACAAGTGAAAGGATAAAATAACAAATTGAATTTTCTTGAAGTCCTGAATTATTCTTGTGACCTCATCCATCAAACTCAGAAAATGATCCATAACCTAAAAAAAAAGGGAAATAATAAAATTTGCTCTTAGTTTTGTTTTTGAATAAACTCATATTTCAACATTTCATATGCGAACAGCCCCTTTCGCTGCAATATATTAAAATCATATAATTTCTCAAACATATCAGCTGCAAACATCATTTTCACTTATTTTGGTCACAAAAATCACAAGAAATCCCTTTATGTCCAGAAAAAAAATAATTAGTTTTAGAAATATATGCAAAAAGTTGAAGCAATTACCACATCATGACAATGTTTTGAAATAATTAATAAATAGTATAATTAATAGAATTATTTAATATGTTAAAGATGTCTTAAAATAAAAAATTTAATTTTTTTTTTTTTTTTTTACTAAAAGTTGAATGAGAAATTATTACAAATTTTTATTGGTAATTTTAATTTCTGAATTGTTATGGCATTTTGCTTTTACTTGCTAAATCAAATTAAAGTGCAGGACTTGATTGGCAGTTAAACATCATCATTTTACATTTGAAAGGACTAGATATAACTATAAATTCTATGCTAACAGTATTTTCTCTTGCACTTCTTGTTTGTGCAACTCCCTAATAGTCAACTTTGACATTGCATGTAAATTTTTTGAAGATCAATCATTGTCTTCTGCCTTAATTCCTGTTCTTTTATTGTTGTCTTTTCTTAATAATGTTTTTCTTTTTCTCATACTCTTTCATACTTGGTAACCCTTTAGTGTCAAAGCCTTGATTGAGGCAAAATGATTAAAAAATTGGGGAAATTTTGCAAAGACAAACAAATATTAGATAGAGGTTGGTTGATGGATCTTCTTAGTAAATCTTAATTAATTTTACTTTCAGTTTTATTTTTGTAACCTAGAGCTTTCTCTGAATTGATTTTATATCTTCTAATTGTTACCTTTAATCCATTCTTCCTTCACTCTTAAATTAGTTTTACTGGATTTTTTTTTTTCAGTTTAATTTTAATTATTTTCTTCTGCTTCTTGTCCTCAATATACATTATCAAGCAATAAAATCATTAAACCAGGGTTACCATGCTATTATAGTAGTTGAAAATTAGTGCACAGAATTGCTTTATCTGTGTGAAACATCCCAAAAATGACAACCTTTAGTTATTCAAAATCTAATTTCATGATGAATATAAGCTTTTATTGCCGAGGAGAAAAATTGTTCAAATACGTTTTTCTGGGGTTTTATCTTAAATTCATTTGATATAGCCCAAATTTCAATTTCACAATCTCTGAGTAAACTTAAATTGACTAATGATGCAAGATGAACAAAAATTACAAAAATGTATAAAATGACCGCACAATAGTTTCATTCCTCAAACAGTTTTTTAGTGTTTGTATGACAGATCTTTTGAGGATAATTTGAATAAACACAAGGATATTTTTTGTTCAAAACTTGATTACTTACATATTTTTTTTTTTTGTTCTCCTTTGATATTTATTTTACTTGTAATTGGGTTGGAAGACTAGCCTAAAGCGCCAATTATTGACCCATCGACCCCCGGAAATATTTGTTCAGCTATGAGACCTGTGCTTCATTTATCTGGCACAAAACCATAAAAAGCAGGACACATGGTATACAGCAGGTCATCACAGTAGACAGTGATTAACAAATCTAATTGGACAAACTTTATGAAATTACCAGCAGGATAATGATTTTCACCTCATAATAAAACACTCTCAAACCACTGTCATATCCAACATACACACTGTTAAAAAAACATAATATTCAATTTTTTCTTATAAATTTGTCGAATCAAAGACAGATTACAAAACTATTATTTATTTTTGTAAAAGTCCAAAAATGACAAGGAAAAAATAATAAGTAAATAAAATAATATGGGAAAAGTTGTTGGTGTTTGATTACCATTTATCAACATTTCCACATAGTCATTCAGCTGGGCTGAAGGTGTGTTTTTTTCTTCATTTGAAAATTATTATTTGCATTACATTCAGTAAAGATAGAAACATACTGTCTATTCATCACAAGCAGATTCATGTTATAACCTGAAATGTCTCTTATGTATGTAACCTTCAACAAGTTTACTTAGCAGACATACAAATATGTATTGAACTCAATAGTTTCTTTCATTCCACAACAGACAGATTCTTGTGAAGCAACCATCCTGTGCAAAATTTTTTGCAGAACTAGAGCATGCTCAAATCACCAGCCAGATGCTATGCTTCATCTTTATTGGTGAATTTTAACTTAGGTAACCAAGCCCCGAGGAGAAAATCTTCCTTTGTCTGGTAAAGCTCCCAATCAAATACTTTCTACACATCACTTTTATTCAAAACAGCCAGGGAGTCATAGAGCATCTTAGAATTGTGATAGAAAAAACAGTTTTTCAAGGCAAAGAGCTGGCCCAATTTTTCAAAGCCAGAAAAAGTTTTCTTGTTATCTTTTTTAATTTATCAATATCATCATCTTATGTCTAGTCTAGGAAATATGAAAGTAAAGCATTGGCAGCGTAACGTTTAGGAGATCTGTGATCCCAAAAATTATATATAATTTATCAATGATTATATGTAACAAAATGATTTCAATTTGCATAAATATACTTGATATAAACAAACAAGACACTTTTTAATGTTCATACGATCTATGAGTGATTATATGCACCAAACAGAGGTTAAATTGGTTAGTTCAACATTTAACACACCAAACATTTTGAATAATTATAGTATCTTTCAATTGTATGCAACATAGGGAGGTTAATATCGATAGTCTGATATTTGAAAAAGGAAAAGGCATTTTGATTTATGACTTATCAATGGTTATATGCATTAAATAGTTTGTAATTTAGATTGTGTGATGAATGAACACAATGAATATTTATCAATGATTATGTCGGGTTAACCCTCCTAATTATCGAAACTGCCCTAAAGTGACGTTCTCCTACACTATAAATAATTTGGATATTTTTTCTCTCTCTCTAATTTTTTCACTTAACGTCAACATGCAAGTCTCTTGCGGAGAATGCGTTCCCTTTGGGGAATGCATGAACAAATACATGCGCAACACATGTACATAGACTTGACCTCAATTGGCATTGCATTTAAAAATTTTTTTTTCGAAAGTACAACTCTAATCCCACTTTAATCAACATTGTTTCTTCTGGGACCATCAGATAGAGTGTGACATATCTCAAAAAGCGACTGACTGTTCTTTTTTTCACTCTGTGACGATGTCATTTGAAGAAAACTTAGAATTTGCAAGTACGATAATAATAGCAAATTTGCCACCATGCTTCTTCTATTAAATTCTTTGCACCAACAATATCCACGCATAGCAAACAAATGAGCTTTCTTTCTCAACCAAAACCTTTCCAACAGTCAGGAACCAATACAACGGGATGACAAAATCAAATTCTATGTCGAGTATTGAAAAAGACAAATTTTAACGTTACCTACGCATGTTTCAGAAAGTGCTACATTCAACTCGAAAATAATACAACACCCTGATGACAGCAGATAGATATTTTCGTCGACCTGCTTAAACATGCATGTCAGCCACATTTCAACACCTTTTCTTTTCAACTCACAAGGACAGAAATAAATCCACATGAACATGACTTATGGACAGAAAAAATATTCTACCTCTCTGGAGGGGTGTATTGTCTATATAATCCCTCCCAATTTTCAATGAAACTGCGCCTATATGCTCTCCATTTATAAATACGCTGCGATATTTTCTCGCTTTCTTCTTACATTTTCTGCTTACACATCAACATCAGAAATTTAAAATCTCTCCTGAAGAACGCGTTCCGTTTGAAAACGTATGAAAAACCACACATAAACAATACATATACGCAAGCATTTCACCCACTTCACATACCTTGAACCAAAACGATTTTCACATTTTTTGTTACAAAAATCTTTGTCTTTGTCATTTGTATACCTTGCTTGTTAATACATTATCATTTTTCTTTGGGCATATATATTGCTTCTTGTCATTATATTTTTGCATTTCAACACTGTGTTCGCCATCTTTGTGGAATTTTCATGAGAGACAAGCATGTTATTCCCAATTTCAAATACTGACGTTAATGCCCGCAACAAATTGAGAAATACATAACCGGCATTAATATGGACCAAACAGACAGGTTAATTCGGATAGTCCAATACATGACCACAGGAGACAGTTTGATTTGTTGTATGATTTACCAGTAATGATACGCAAAAAAGCAGAGGCTAACAATAACTCATTTTCAATAGCATTTTCGGATACAACAATACATATATTTTCGTTGTCCTCTTATTACTAAGAGAAAAAAAAAAGAACAACATCTATTCTATACCTGAAGATGTCTGTAGGAACAGACGAAAGCTTGTAGTAAAAATAAGAACTAATACGGCAGAAATTTATATAAACAAGGATCATTTCATTCATAACGGATACGGAGGTTTTTGTATATTATTTGAATTGTTTGCGATGATGGATGTCTCGCCATTTAAATCATTAACCTTTGCATTAGTTTTTTACTGTGAATAATTCATGTATTTATATATATATATATATATATATATATATATATATATATAAATATATATTAAATATATATATATATTTATAGCATGAATTTGCACAATTTTCGAGATGGAGTCGTAAGTAAATTTTAAATAGAAATATTTGAAAGAACCTCTGAAAGTTGACAAATATATATATATATATATATATTAAAACAAACAACGAATGTCTATTATTGTTTATTTGAGCCGTTTGACTGTGGTTATTTTTAATTTTGTGACAACATTTGGATATTTTTTATTATGCTGTTTCTTGATTTAAATTTCAAATTGGTTTGGAGTCATCTTCATTTTGGTTGTTTGGTCATTTAAACAAAAATATATTCCGAATCGAATTTTATATTAATGTTATGTTGATCAGAGAAGTTCATAAAGTTTTGTGCTAACGGCCGAAAGTTCTTTATACGTAAGTCGATAAATTCATAAATGTTTTGCAATGAAGTGGTACCACGATTGAGCAACGAAATATTGACAAAATAACCATATGTTTAGAGATGTAATATAATGTGTTTTAACTTTGAAAATGTTCTTTTTTTATTGATATGTGGTTTGCTTTGTTTTAATGTAAATGGCTTTAAATTATAGTTCCCAGATATTCATTTTTTTGTGATGAATATTGTGTGATTCTTGAAAAGATTATCAAGATAATTTTTGTCTAATTTATGTGCATGGCTATGTTTGAATTAAAAATGTTGTTTCTATATAACTAAGATCTAAGGTGACAGGTAAATCTACGGGAATTTGGTTTAATAAAACCAATATATGTAGTATTTTCATTATTATTATATTAGAGATAAAAAAAGATTTAACATCCAAATAATTTTTGCACTACATTGTTTTTTGTTTTTTGTATTTGTTTTTTCTTGTTTTTTTGAAAAATATCTCATCTGCCTGGTTGTTTGAGTTATGAAGAGATACAAATAAAAATTGTTTTAAATTTTTATAATATAGGATGATATTAATCTGTTTATTAAATAATGGAAAACATTTCATATCGATTATGTTAATAAGTGTTGTTTAATTATGTTTTAAAATTATTTGCATTTGGTTACAAAATTTGAAGTTAAAAGATTATATTTTTTTTGACCTATACATCAAACTATTAAATATCCATAAATTTTGTTAAGGTTTTATTATTTTTTTTTAAAACATTTAATTTTACTGAAAAACGGCAAAAATAAAATTTGCATTATTAATAAGTTAGTTTTGTTTTGAATGTCATCATTTCTTTATAGAATATTCATTTGGAAGAAGATATCATTTTTATATTCCGTTGTGTTAAATTTTTAATACGGCTAACATATATCAAATTGTCTTCGCTATTTTACAAGTTATGCAAATCTTTTTTACACATAAGTAGTAAAATTTTTTGTGCTAGAACCAATAATTACATCAAGAGATATTTTATTATTAATAAGTTCTATCGTAGATATGTGTGTTTATTTGGGGACCTAAATTTGTTTTTTAAATAGTGTAATCAGTATCAATATTTTTAAAAAAAAAATGAAAAATCATGCTTTTAAAATATTTATAAAAATATAAAATTGTTTATTAAATCATTAAATTTTAAATTATTGAAAAAAGAAAATATAAAAAATTAAAAAAAATTATGCCTAAAATATTACCCATCTTTCCATTTTTGTATACATATTACCTAGGGGGATTGAAAAACACACAATAATATACTATATTTATGCACATATATCTTATATATATATATATATATTATATATATATATATATATATATATATATATATATATATATACTTCAAGTAATTTTTGTTCATTTTAATGATTGGTATTTTGTTTCAGGATTTATCCTCAAAAAAGGTTTTCTTAGACAGAACCTTTTTCGGAATCACTCCGTCCACTCATAAATTAATGGTTTATCAGCAATTGCCTGTTTATTTTCTCGATTTTCATTTTCATTGCACTGTTCATTGTTGAATGAATAATGTGGTTTAAATGTTTCCTTGAATGCACCGTCTGCGGCTAATGCGTGCGTGTAGAATGTCATTTTCGCAGTTATTTCAATTTACAGCCACTATACATACATTATCTTCCTTTAAAACTCTATCTATATATATATATATATATATATATATATATTTATATATCCAGTGCTTTTATATATTTATATAAATATATGTTGATTTTTGAAATTATATCTAAATAATCTTGAAATCATTGAAAATACAGACAAAATGACAGAGATACATTATATTCCATATATATATATATATATATATATATATATATATATATATGATGTTTAATTTTGTATTCCTGTGTGTAATGTGTGTGTGATGTGTGTGTGTGTAAATGATACTTTTAGTTTTGACGTAAATGAATTTAATTCAAATCTGGTCTGTTTTAAATGAACAACTAAATTTGAAAAAAATGTCATTATATCAGTTGTTTGGAACTTGAACCACCGATCTTTGTTCACTACGGTCAAATTATAGAACTGTTGACCATTTATTCATCATCATGATATGTTATTTAAAGTATGCAAAAGAAACTGCGAGGAATTCTGAGCGACGTCATTAACGACAAATTTGAATCAACATTTAACAGAATCATGATTGTTCAATTCTTTAGTTTAGTATTAAAAACATTTCTTAACAATTACAATTAGGTTGATTAAAAATGAAAAAAAAGAGAAATTTTAATTACATGATCACGTGAATATTTCCATTTTTATTCAATAAATGCAATCAGATTCAATAAGTATTCTTTATTATTGTTCATGTAACGGCTGCTTGACAACAATATTTAATCTATTTACAATTGCGTATCTACTGATTTTAAAGTTTCTAGTATCTATTTGGATAATCATTTAATGTTGTGATTATAGGCATTTTATTCTCTTTAAAGACATTTTTTGATTTTATATGATTCATTCCTAATTTCTCCTAAACCGTGAATGCGAAAAGATAAACCAAAAATCCAACAAAGTATAAATTCATTATATAAAATTATTTTTTTTTAAATAGTTTGTTAATTACGGTATGTAAATATTTTGAAGAGAACCTAATGTCCCTTTTTCTTTTGTCAAATGTTATATCTCCGACAAAGTCTTCGTTAAAATTTTGTAAATATATTCCAATGTAAAGATTTTTACCATCGGATGTTTTTCATGCTAAAAGTTTTTTTTTTTTTAATCGAATCACCAAATTGTTTGAACTAATGCCAATGAAACATTTATTTTATTATTCACAAGATTTTTTTGAGAATTTAAACATTAATATTTCTTTGAAAGAAAGTAATTGTGGACAATAGATATATATTGATATTGCATTTAATATTTATAGATTAATATATATAAAGGGATTCTATATATTGAGTAATATAAACACTGTCATGAATAGAATTTAAATTATATATATCTATATATTCACTGTAAATTGATGGGATTTCGTCGCCAATTTTAAATTGAAAGTTTTAAGAAACTTAGAGAAGATTTCATCCGAAAAATTACCATGAAAGTATTTATAGAAAATGTTTTTTTAAAAAAAAAAAATATTAAGTAGTAATTTATTGGCTCGAGACATTGATAGTTATAAAGCATGAATTTTATTCTTTAACCAATTTCAGTCACCGTACTTTAGACATTTTCAAGTTAATTTTTATAAACAAACTGCAAATAGTAAGGAAATGTCAAATTCTGTATAGGCGTGGGCGTGATAAAAAAAAAAAAGAAAAAAAAAACAACTTTTTATCTTTGCGTCATCAAAATCAAATAAAGAATATATAAACATATATAAAATTTTTGGATGGTTTATTTCGCCAGCGTTTCTTGGTAATTAGTTATCTTAAAATTGGAATAAAAATGAACTGATTCAAAGAGTATGAAAAAAATATTGTTATTTATTTGATTTAGAAATGAATTTTTTATATTAGACTCTACAAAATTTTTATCGTGTATAAAACAGATATTTATCTCTTGATTGAAAATTGCTTTTTCGGTTCTGTATTGAAATGTTCATATTTGAGCTTCCTTTTAAAAATTAACCATCTTAGTAATATTTCCAGGGTTAAAAAAAATTTCTCGAATAAACTGAGACAAAATATTTCATTAAAACTGACATATATATATATTTATATATATATTTATGCATTTAAATTTTCCCTATAATGCCTGATTTGTTCAAAAAAGGTTTGGTTTCATTGTCGTCAAAATTATACATCGTGGTTTCACTTGTCGAAATTAGATTTTATTGGTTATCATAAAAATAAAATTAAAATATATATATATATATTTCAATATATATATATATATATATATATATATATATATATATATATATATATCGAATATAATATTATATTTTTGTCAAAAAATATTGTTGCGTATATAATATTTTATAAATAACGATATTCGTTAATGAATATATATATATTTAAATATATATAATATATAATCATATATATATATATATATATATATATATATATATATATATAAGGCATATATGCATATATAAATATTTATATTTATATATATATATATATATATATATATATATATATATATATATATATATATATATATATAAAAAGATAAAAAGAACAGTAAGATATAAAATCCGGTGTTCTTATATGATATTTTTTTTTTATTTAAATATATATATATATATATATATATATATATATATATATTAATATTATAAATTAATTGATTTAAAATATGGTTTTTTTTTTTTTTTTTTGCTACACAGTTCCAACCATGTTTCAAAAATAGAAGCTAAAAAACCCGAATTTAATTTTGCAATTAAATTAAAAGCATTAGTTCCATTTCATCTTCAAGCGAATTTTGGAGTAACTTTTAAAAATTACCGGGTTTTAAAGACACAGTTAAAATCACGTTTCCATGGTTACAGAATATTCTACTTAAATTGAACAAGGGATGTCTAGGTTTTCCTTATGTCAGTATCATTGTATCAGTTATTAGCTACAATTTGGTAAGGGGTAGGGATGTATTTTTACAATGAAACCTGACATCAGTTGAATGGATGTCGTCTGAATTTTTTTTTTTTTAAATTGTTAACGGTAAAAAAATTTTACGTCATTTTTTTCCATTTAAAATTTAAAGGTTTTTTTTTTTTTTCTCCTAATACTTTTTATTTAACTACGATTTGAAATATTCTCCTTTTTAATTTTTATTTTACTATATTCTTTTTTAAGAACAGTTAAATGTATTAGAATCCATTATATTATGTAGGATTATTTTAACATCAAGTTTAAGTATGTATATGAGGTTACATTTTTTTTTTTTTTAAAAAAAAATTATGACTATGACGGCAAAAATGGTTACTTAATTTCACTGATTTAGTAAACTTTTATTTTATATATAAAACTAGTATTATAATATTTTTATGTGTAAGTACTAAGGACATGGGTCATTCAAAAAATTACATCTTATGGCATTTCATATTAATTTTATTTTACTATAGGTGTTATTTTTTGGATTATTTTTAATGCGTGTAGTATTATTTAAAAGAAATTTAGGTTAGAATTCATTCAATTTAACTACAATTTTAATAACAATTTCAAAATTACAACTTTAAAATTTTAAAATATTTTCATTGTTTAGATTTAATAGAGTATATTACTTTATAAGTTTATATATGTTTCTATGTATATGTATATATATACGTATATAAGCAAATATATGGATATAGATCCAACAGTATGTAAAAAAAAACTCAGAAAAAAAAACAAAATTCTTAATATGCAATTATTATATTTAAATGAAAATACCCTGAAGATGGTCGAAAATAAAACATGAAACGTTCGACGGTGACTTTATATCAACATTAATACTGCATAATTGCATATTAAGATTTTTGTTTTGTTTTTTTGTATATTTTTTCTTCATATACGTATATATATAGACGTATATATTTGCATATATATATATATATATATATATATATATATATATATATATATATATATATATATGTAATATAAATAATATATATTTATGTGTGTATATATATATATATATTTATATATATATGTATATATATATATATATATATATATATATATATATATATATATATATATATATATATATATATATGTGTGTATTTATATATATCTATGTATATGTATATGTATAAGTATGTACATGTATATATTTTTTCTATATATATATATATATATGTATATATGTATATTTATATATATATATATATTCTATATATATATATTTATATATATATATATATATATATTTATATATATATATGTATATGTATATACATATATATATACATCACAGACAGTCATCTGGCATCTTAGCATTGTGATTGAAAGAACAGTTTTTCAAGGCAAAGAGCTGGCCATAATTTTTCAAAGCCAAAAAGTTTCTTGTTATCTTTTTAAATATTGCTTTATCAATATCATCATATTATGTCTAGTCTAGGAAATATAAAATTAAAGCATTTGCAATATAATGTAGGAGATCTGTGATCCCAAAGAAGAACTACAACAAAAGAAAACCACTTCTGTCTCATACAATCTGATTAATTAGTTAACCTCCTCAATCTTCCCTCTGTTTTTAAAAAATCTTTTCTGATGAGCGGTTTTTTTAATAAGGTGCCGTAACTACATGAATGTAAGTGTGCTACTAGATTGACAACACAGTCATACCATTTTACTATCAAACTTGCTAGATGCATCTTCTATTTTAACAGTTCCTTTTCTCACCAGTGGAATGCCATTATGATTTCTTATGTTACTGATAACATCAATCACAGTCTGCTGTCTTCTTGAGCCCTATTCTTTTTTTATCCTTCCCTCATTCATCCCCACTAAGTCTTCACATTCTCTTTCATTCCCTGTAACCTGCTGTGTTCTAGTGACATTATTGCCACAAAATGATTAAAAGAAAGACATCTTGAATATTCTGATGATATATCAATGATTATACGCAGCAAATCGGTGGTAATTTTGATGGTCCAACATTTGACATGATTTTTCTTATGATTTATCAATGATTATATGCATCAAACAGAGGTTATGTTTTATAGTTTGAAGCTTGACAGTGCAAGACACTTTTTAAAAAATAATTTTACCCCGATCAAGTCAATAAAATTACAGAAAGATTGTCTGAGTGTTAGAGAATATGAGGAAAAAACACTATTAATGAGACAAGAATTAAGATAGAAGATAAACTATTGAAATTGCGTTTAAATTTTTGAAGATCAAAGTTGACTGGGAAGCAAGAAACCGGAAGAGAGTTTTACAAGTGAGATGTGTGATATAAAAAACTGTTAGCATAGAACTTATGGCTATTTCAACTATAAAAAATATGCTTACCAATCTAACACTGTGCTTAAATTAAAAAAAAAAATCTATATAGCATAAAAGATAGATCATTAGAACAATGGAAGTATTTAAAGAAAAGGAACAGGGATGCTACATGACAGCAATGGGAAAGTGACTGAAGTTGAGATATCAGGTCAACTCTAATAACATTGCAGATCCTTCGTTGGATTAAATATTCAAAGCAAGGAGGATAAAACAGTAGACGTTCAAATATATAAGATAGTTTCTGGTGAGAAAAAATTATCTAGCATGACATGGAATCAATTTTCCTAGCAGCAGACCTAGCAATTGAATCAATATAGTCTTTCCACTTCACGTTTGCAGAAAACATTAGTTTGTCCTGGAGGTTAAACAATCATGTTGTTATAATGTATTAACATTATAACAACATTATTGAATAAATTTAAACATATGTTTATGCAATTCATTATACTGCATTAGAAGTTTAATATAAACCAATTTCTCAGATGTTTGGCAACTATTTGACAGGTGAAGAGGTTATTCAGGTGTAAAATGTAAATCGGTATGGATGGAAAAATGTATCACATCACATATTGGTAAATAAATAAATGTATGCTGGTTTAATGACATTATGTACTTTAAAACAAATGTGAAGACAGAAATATATATATTATAAAAAATATAATTATTATTCTGAAAAAATTACCAAAAAAAAAAGAAAAAGTAAAAGAAAACTAGTGAACAAAAAATGAGGCATCCAATGGATATGGATGTGTATAGATTCATATATATATATATGTATATGTATAAAGATTCATATATATGTATATATATATATATATATATATATATAGAGAGAGAGAGAAAGTCATATATATATATATATATATATATCAGAGAGAGAGAAGAGTTATATATATATATATATATATATATATATATATATATATATATATATATGTATATACATATATATATATATATATATATATATATATATATACGTATATATATGATTGTATGTATATATATATATATATATATATATATATATATATATATATATATATATATATATATTTATTCTCACAAAAACTAATGCAAAGGTTAATGATTTAAATGGCAAGACATCCATCATCGCAAACAATTCAAATAATATACAAAAACCTCCGTATCCGTTATAAATGAAATGATCCTTTTTATATAAATTTCTGCCGTATTAGGTCTTATTTTTACTACAAGCTTTCGTCTGTTCCTACAGACATCTTCAGCCATAACAATTCAGAAATTAAACTTCCCAATAAAAATTTGTAATAATTTCTAATTCAACTTTTAGTAAAAAAAAAAAAAATGAAATTTTTCATTTTAAGACATCTTTAACATATTAAATGTCCTCAAGGACAAATGGACCAGTGGATTAAGGTGTTAGTTCGATCCAGTGACAGGACCCAAAGAGTGTGAGTTCAATAACTGGATAAGGCAGTGGAGAACTTTCAGAAGGAGATTAACAGGAGATAACTGACATCCATTAAAACATGTCACAGTGAGCGAAATAAGGCTTTCAATTCGATATTCCCAACACCTGAAGAAGGCTGGAGCGTACATTGATCGAAACTTTGTAATAAATATGACAACATAGATGAGGACAATAGTCTGAATAATGTAAATAATGATGATTGAAATTTGTAAAATTCTATTAATGTCACAGAATTAAACATTTCTTTCAGCATGTGATTTGACTGTATGTTAAGTCAAGCTGCCCCTCCTTAGGTACAGCAGCGAAAGGATAAGAAAATGAAATTGAATTTTCTTGAAGTCCTGAATTATTCTTGTGACCTCATCCATCAAACTCAGCAAATGATTCATAATCTTGGAAGAAGCACTTTCAGACACTTTCTGTTTTACTAAAAAAAGGGAAATAATAAAATTTGCTCTCAATAGACTTAGTTTTGTTTTGAATAAAATCATATGCCTCAACATTTCATATGCAAACAGACCCTTTCGCTGCAATATATTAAAAAATCATATAATTTCTCAAACATATCAAAGTGCAAACATCATCTTCACTCCTATTTTGGTCACAAATTTTTTTAAACAATAGGAGTTTTAAAACAAGAATTGGGAAGACACTATCTAACCCAAGGATACAAGAAATGGGTGTACCGCAGGAGAGGATTTTATTGGCAACTCTATTCAGTATCAAAATATCAAAATTAAAAGAAATAAGAAGGTCCTGCTTTAAAATATTTACAAAAATACAACAGACAGTTTTTTAAAGCATTATATTAAAAAAAATAAAATAAAATAAAAAAGACACCGTTTTTGTCCTTGATCACGCCCCTGGTGAATCGTTGGGGTATAGACCCCTGCTACATCCAGTTGCCGAAAATCAGTGCCAGCAGCGGAACAAAAACGGGCGACTGCCTCAAGTACACTTCATACGGAAGACCATCTAGTCCCGGTGATTTGTCCAGGCCAACCTGTTTCAGCGCTTCCCAGATTTCCGACTCTGTAATGGGTCCGTCGCATCTAACTGTTTCAGCTGCTTCAGCCCGCCTCGAGGCAGGGAAAGTCAGCTAAATTGGCGTCGAACTGAGCAGGGCTCAGACCGGGCTCCCTGTTAAAAAGCTCCTGAAACTAGTCACGAAAAGCCTCGCATATGCCCTCGTTTGTAATCACGGCAATGTGACGCATGCAATATGACGCCGTGATGCATTCCGAGCATCCTCTGCGGGAAATTCAGCGGCCATATTCGTTGCCTCAGAGGACATTCTTTTTAACCTAGCCCTAACTACCAGAACTTGATCCTTCTTGATAAGCAAGGAGGCTAAAGCTATGTCCCCACTAACACAGGATTTGACTGCCCGATCAACCTTCTGCTCTAAAGCCGTTTGCGCCGCTAATTTATCTAGATTGAGCCGACGACTATAATCAGCAAAAACGTTCTAATTTTGGATTTTAAATTATCCCACCAGGCATTTCCCACAACCGCTCCCGTCAGTTCCCTCTATATCATTAGTAGCAGCTGGTCCCGAAATCTTGCTCACCAAATAATGATGAGTTTAATTTCCAGTAGCCAGCCATCCTAACCTTGGTTTATCTAAGTTTACACGGACCCGGACAAGCCTATGATCCGTATAAACTATCTCAGAGAAACTTGGACACCCTAAGAGCCCTACATCGACTCTCCTAACTAAGACTCGGTCTAGATAACTAGCCGAGCCGCCACTATTAGTCCAAGTCCACACTACCTCCCGAGGGTGTTCGTTCCGGTACTTATCGACAAGATCAAACCCATCGATAAAATCCCGAAACTGTTTAACTGTTGTTAGTACCCGAAATTGGCCCTATACGATCTATATCGGGATCAAGGACGGCATTCCAATCACCCACTAAAACTACACCCCGTGATGTCGTCAAAACGGCTCGATCTGCCGAAACAAAGCAGGCCGCTCGGAATGGGCATTGGGCGCATAAACTCCAATGAGACGAAGAGCCTTATCCTTCGATCAAATTATATTGATTTCAACTAGTTTCAAAAAATTTTGACAAAGTTATTCTACAAATTTTATGTTTTCCAAATCTTTGAAATACATAGTGATTTAGGTGTAAAAAGTTAGCTGTTTTATCTACATTTTAGACGTTTTTTTACCGCTTGCTTCAAAATTTAAATAACTCTTCGGAAATATTAGAATGTCAATAAAATTACTGAAAATCGATATGCAATCGTTCAAAATATATTGATTTTAACTAGATTCAAATGTTTTGACAAAGTTATATTAGAAATTTTATGTTTTACAAAGGTTTGAAATACATACGTGCAAACCAATCTATTTTGGCTATTTTTTCAACTTAAAACATAAAATTTACATAATTTTTTAATGTTTCTGAAGAGTTATTTAAAACGTACAAAAGCTTTGTAAAAGATAAAATTTGTAATATAACTTTATCAAATCTTTGGAAACTCTAATATATTTTAATACTATTAAATGAGACATAGTCTATAAAACAATTAATGAAAATATTTTAAAGTTGTAATTAAAATTGTAGTTAATTAAAATGAATTCTAACCTAAATTTCTTTTAAATTGTAATTAAATAAATAAAGTTTACTAAATTAGAGAAATGAAGTAGCTATTATTGCCGTAAAGATAAAAAAATTTACTTCAAAAAATATTTAAATATAAAATTTTTAAAAAATCGAAATTATACTTGATATAAAAAATGATTGTACAGACGGTGAGTAACTCTGACACATTTTAATTCTATTAAAGGAATATATATATGAAACTATATAAATATATATATATGAATCTATATACATATATATATATATATGAATCTATATACACACATACATGTATATATATTAAATGAAATATAGTCTATAAAAAGCTAATAATGAAAATATTTTACAGTTGTAATTAAAATAGTAGTTAATAATATAAATCTAATACATATATATATATGAATCTATATACATATATATATATCTATAGATATGGATATATGAATCTCTCTCTCTCTATATATATATATATGAAACTATATAAATATAAATGTATGAATCTATATACATATATATATATATATAAATTTATATACACACACATATATATATATATAAATCTATATACATATATATATACATATATATATATATATATGAATCTATATATATATATATAGATATATATATATATATATATATGAATCTATATACACATATATATATATATATATGAATATATATGCATACATATATACATATATATATTAGAATTTATGTACATATATATATATGTATATGAATCTATATACATATATATACATGTATATATATGAATCTATATATATACATTTATACATATATATATATATATATATATATATATATATATATATATATATATATATATATATATATATCATATATATATATATATATATATATATACGTATATATATATATAAATATATATATATATATATATATATATATATATATATATATATATATATATATATATATATATATATATATATATATATATATATATATATATATATATATATATATCTGAATCTTTTATACATATACATATATATATATATGAATCTCTACACATCCATATCCATTGGATGCCTCATTTTTTATGCAATTGTTTCTCTTTTATTTTTATTTTTTTTTTTGGTAATTTTTTTCAGAATAATAATTATATTTTTATAATAT
>CAHIKZ030003450.1:67500-70000 GCA_903632075.3 Acanthosepion pharaonis | reverse complement strand
AAATATATATATATATTTATATATATATATATATATACATATATATATAGATATATAAATATACATACATACAGATATATATATATATATATATATATATATATATATATATATATATATATATATATATACATATATATATATATACATATATATGCTTAAACACGCATGTCAGCCACATTTCCAACACCTTTTCTTTTCAACTCACAAGGACAGAAATAAACCCACATTAACATGACTTATGGACAGAAAAACTTCTACCTCTCTGGAGGGGTGTATTGTCTGGTTAATCCCTCCTAATTTTTGAAACTGCGCCTAGGGGATGCTCTCCATATATTCATATATATATATATACATACAATCATATATATACGTATATATATATATCAATCTATATACATATATATATATATATATACATATATATATATATATATACATATATATATATATATCTAACTCTCTCTCTCTCTCTATATATATATATATATATATATATATTCTCTCTCTCTCTCTCTCTATATATATATATATATATATATATATGAATATTATATACATATACATATATATAAATATATATGATCTATACACATCCATATCCATTGGATGCCTCATTTTTGTTCACTAGTTTCTCTTTTTTTTTTTCTGTTTTTTTTGGTAATTTTTTCAGAATAATAATTATATTTTTTATAATATATATATTTCTGTCTTCACATTTGTTTTAAAGTACATAATGTCATTATACCAGCATACATTTATTTATTTACCAATATGTGATGTGATACAATTTTCCATCCATACCGATTTACATTTTACACACCTACATAACCTCTTCACCTGTCAAATAGTTGCCAAACATCTGAGAAATTGGTTTATATTAAACTTCTAATGCAGTATAATGAATTGCATAAACATATGTTTAAATTTAACCTCCAGGACAAACTAATGTTTTCTGCAAACGTGAAGTGGAAAGACTATATTGATTGAATTGCTAGGTCTGCTGCTAGGAAAATTGATTCCATGTCATGATAGATAATTTTTCTCACCAGAAACTATCTTATATATTTGTAAGTCTACCGTTTATCCTCCTTGCTTTGAATATTTAATCCAACGAAGGATCTGCAATGTTATTAGCCTGACCTGATATCTCAACTTCAGTCACTTTCCCACTGCTGTCATGTAGCATCCCTGTTCCTTTTCTTTAAATACTTCCATTGTTCTAATGATCTATCTTTTATGCTATATAGATTTTTTTTAATTTAAGCACAGTGTTAGATTGGTAAGCATGCTTTTATAGTTGAAATAGCCATAAGTTCTATGCTAACAGTTTTTTATATCACACATCTCACTTGTAAAACTCTCTTCCAGTTTCTTGCTTCCCAGTCAACTTTGATCTTCAAAAATTTAAACGCAATTTCAATAGTTTATCTTCTATCTTAATTCTTGTTGTCTCATTAATAGTGTTTTTTCCTCATATTCTCTAACACTCAGACAATCTTTCTGTAATTTTATTGACTTGATCGGGGTAAAATTATTTTTTAAAAAGTGTCTTGCACTGTCAAGCTTCAAGCTATAAAACATAACCTCTGTTTGATGCATATAATCATTGATAAATCATAAGAAAAATCATGTCAAGTGTTGGACCATCAAAATTACCACCGATTTGCTGCGTATAATCATTGATATATCATCAGAATATTCAAGATGTCTTTCTTTTAATCATTTTGTGGCAATAATGTCACTAGAACACAGCAGGTTACAGGGAATGAAAGAGAATGTGAAGACTTAGTGGGGATGAATGAGGAAAGGATAAAAAAAGAATAGGACTCAAGAAGCCAGAAGACTGTGATTGATGTTATCAGTAACATAAGAAATCATAATGGCATTCCACTGGTGAGAAAAGGAACTGTTAAAATAGAAGATGCATCTAGCAAGTTTGACAGTAAAATGGTATGACTGTTTGTCAATCTAGTAGCACAATTACATTCATGTAGTTACGGCACCAGGAAAAAAACCGCTCATCAGAAAAGATTTGTAGAAAAACAGAGGGAAGATTGAGGAGGTTAACTAATTAATCAGATTGTATGAGACAGAGTGGCAGATAATCATGATACATTTTGACCAGTTGTAGTTCTTCTTTACGATCACAGATCTCCTAGATTACGCTGCAAAATGCTTTACTTTTATATATCCTAGACTAGACATAAGATGATGATATTGATAAATTCTGAAAAGATACCAAGAAAACTTTTCTGGATTTGAAAATTGAATCCAGCTCTTTTGCCTTGAAAAACTGTTCTTTCAATCACAATGCTAAGATGCTCTGTGACTCTGTCATGTATATATATATGTATATATACATATATATATATATATATATATATATATATGATAATATATATATATATATTCATATATATATAAATATACATATATATATATATATACATATATATATATATAAAATATATACATGTACATAATTATATATATACAT
>CAHIKZ030003450.1:0-65000 GCA_903632075.3 Acanthosepion pharaonis | reverse complement strand
ACTTAGCTAGTCGCAGACACTGACACAATCATACGAATAATATTTCTTACACCAAAAAAACACATTCATACATATCTTTCAACCTACAAACACCAAATCGTCTCTATGAAAAAATAAGTAATCCCCATATATACAATTAAATGTCTCTGGGGGGGGGGTATATAACAATAATTCTAAAATTAACCCCAAATGTTTATTTACAATAAGAGCACAATCTATTTACAAGTAACTAAAGAAAATATTATTAGTAATAAAAACCCCCACAATCACTTAATATGGCAGAAATACCAGTTCACTGGCCGAAATCAATGCGGGACTATAATAGAATAAATCATTCATTCATCTCAACGCACACACACTAACACGCACTCATTCAAACACAACAACAAATACGAAAAAAAAGGCGCAGGTGAATCGAAAGTCGCCCCATCCACTGACCACCTAAAGTGGGGAGGGATGTTAATTAAACTTGAAGAAAAATAGGGACAGCAATAAAAGGGACCAATGATCATACATACCCTAGCTAAGTTAACTAAATAAAAGAAACTAAAACATCAACAAATGAACCTATACTAGTCTAGTTTCTGGATGGGTTGCACTAGTTCAACCCAGGAAAAGCAATATCCTAATGCCTAACCGGCATCAAAATGTCACTCAAGGTCATCCCTTTCACAAGACACAAACGGGCAAGATGCACCCACCTTTTGCTGAATTCTGATGAAGAGAGCCGCTGCCTTTCCGTCCTAATCTTGACTTTAAGCAGATGCTTAAAGTACAAGATCAGTTGGGAAGAGGTGAACTTCTCGCCTCCATAGAATCCTTCTGTCGCGTCGTCCAAATCACGACTCTCATAACTCCTAGCAATCTCATTTTACTGCCGTCTACCTGAGTAACTGTTGAAGTGGCTGCTTTCAGCACTAAACTGTAGCACCTGGTATCATGATTACTTAGCTCCAGTTTATATTCAGCATATGGTGACCAGAATAGCTGTTTAGGTAACATTTATGTTACACTTGATGCTGTGATGACGAAAAAAGGGTTACAACAGCAGTGGGAAAGTGGAAGAGATGCCATGTCAGGATCAATAACATTGCAAATTCTTCTTATGATTTTATCAAGAATCTCTAAATACATAGCAGAAGCACCAGACCAGATGTGACAGCAATATTCAATACATGAACAATTCTATAGTTAAAGGCACATTTGGTGCCATTAATCATAGGAGTGAAAACTGGGAAAAAGATGTGACCAACATTGATTATTGGTCTTTATGGAATGGAAAGTATCTGCGCATTCTTGATAAAAGGCTAGTTTGTTTCATATGTAACTGAGAGAGACATAGGTCAAAGCAATCTCTGGCAATTGGAGTTTTCACCCAGAAGCACTGGATAGGGAAAACGCAAGAGTAGCAAAGGTTAATGGATTGGATATCAAGGAAGATAATGTATGTATGTAGAAAAAGATTGAAATGGACAAAGAAAACTCCCATTCCCAAAAAAGGACTCTGGCCCTGGTGAAGGAAGGAAACATTTAAACCACAGAAAGAGCAAGAGTGACCCAAATGAATATGATTAAAATTAACAAGAAAAGTTTAGCTATTGAACATGCAGCACTAAATATCATTTCCTCAGTAAATGTTACAAGATGATCTTTTACAATGTTTTTGTTGACAAAATCCAGTAGTAATCATTAAGTGCTGTGGGAGAGTGGAAGGAATGCACTCTGAAGGAAGCCATGTGAACAAACAGGGAAGGACAGAAGAGAGAGCTCTCATAGGCATGAAAGTTAAGTTATTGATAGAGAGCGGTGATTATGAGAGGTGCATCTTGTCTGACAGCAAGGAAAATAAAGAAAGAAAAAATAAAAGATAAGAGTTTATGAGATTATGAGTGAATCAGTTCAATTAACATGCAATGTTATGGTATTGAGATGTAAAACACAATCATTAATTAATACTGGCTTCTCTATATCAATTATGAATTTGGCAGGCTAAAAACAGCTGAATATAGCAAGGAACTGGCTGAAACCAGCCACTTCAACAGTTACTCAGGTAGACAGCAGTAAAATGAGATTGGAATGATTGTCTTCCCTATGCAACTAGGTAAACAAAAGGCAAACCCGAAATGCATTTACATTTCCTTTGAATTAGAGGCTGGGGCGGACTGAGAGTAATACGGGCCCTCGGACCGTAAATGCAATGGGCCCCCTTTCCCAATTTTTTACAGTTAAATGCCACATATAGAGGCTGTGCTGCAGGTTATCTGTGCATATTGGCTTAAATAAGAAAAAACTTTAGTTTAAGATTAGTGTTGGGACGATTCCTAATTTTTTTTCCGATTCCAATACCGATACCGATTCCAGGAAAATGTTGATTCACGATTCCGATACCAAGACGATTCCGATTCCGATTTCGATTCTTTGCCTACTTAGATTCTACCTGTATGTGTAGGGAACCCCAATTTTCAGCGATCACGGGAATCGATCACGGGAATCGCGGAATTGTTTTGAAACGGTAGCCAGTTTTTTTTTTTGCAATCGTTTTCAATGTTAAATTAATCTTTTTTCTTTTCTTTTTTTTCTTTTCTTTTCTTTTTTTAATATAATGCTTTAAAAAACTGTCATTTGTATCTTTGTAAATATTTTAAAGCAGGACCTTCTTATTTCTTTTAATTTTGATATTTTGACACTGAATAGAGTTGCCAATAAAATCCTCTCCTGTGGTACACCCATTTCTTGTATCCTTGGGTTAGATAGAGTCTTCCCAATTCTTGTTTTAAAACTCCTATTGTTTAAAAAATTTTAAAATAAAAATTGGCATTCTGCTTGCTAATACAAGTTCTTTTAAATCCCTAATGATTCCATGTTTCCAGGCTTTGTCATAGGGATTTTTCTAAATCAAATCAAAATTGCTACAAGGTGTTTCTTATTTACATTATTCGGACTATTGTCCTCATCTTTGTCGCCATATTTATAACAACGTTTCAGCCGTTGTACGCTCCAGCCTTCTTCAGGTGGTTGGAATGTCGAACTGAACCCCCTATTTCGCTCACTGGGGTAGACTCTTCTAGTTCCACGTGCCATGTTTTAATAGATGTCAGTTATCAGTTATCTCTTGTTAATTCCCCTCTGAAAGTTCTCCACTGCTTTAACAGGGTATTGAACTCACACTCTTTAAATTTTGGTTTTTTGGTATAGGATATAGCAAATATTGTTGCAAATATTATACCAGATATTGTTGCTTCTTGCTAGAGGTTAGCAAAGTTACTCGTGATCCATATAGTATTGAAAATTTGAAGTAGGTATCGATGGGATATTCTAGGTAGGTACTTTTGAAATTGATAATGTATCTCATCTGGGCCTACAGCTGTATCATGGGTCTTGGCCAGAGAGTCAAAGCGCTCCACTATTGAGAAAGCTTTGTTGTAGTCTTAAATCTGGAATTTAATATTTTCTTTTTCTTCATTTACTTTGGTGTTTATAAATCTTTTGTTTGCGTTTTGGGGTGAGGAATTCTATTCAAAACATTCTGTTAAAATGTTGGTGATATCTTGTTTATTTGTGATTTTTATATTGTTTTGGATAATATGTTGTAATGGGGGTGTCTAGACTTAGTCACGACAAACAGAGAATCGAAACGATTAAAGTGAAAAGATGCCAGACGCTGGGCATTCTCTACAAACTTTTTCCGAGTGCTATGCACTGTAATCAGATTGACACCCAAACACTCTGAAATGTTCATATTTGAGCTCCCGGTGCGAATGCCAAGCAGTACAGCATGTCCTTTCCAAATTTCTGGTGGAATGAACTGAGTCATGATATATTTCTTCACGGTCGGTGCTTAATTGACCCTACTATGTGGTGCAAGCGAAAAATAAATCAAAAACAACGCGCATGCGCGAAATTAAAAATGTAAAATTTTGACAATATATACATCTCACCCAGTATAGATTGATAATTCATAAGAATAAAACAAAACTCTCTCCACATTCCCCTAATTCAGCCATGTGCCACATTTCTGTTATTAGAGAATAAATATCCACAATGATTTACAGGCAAAATCAAGGTGTTTTGACTACTTTTTCAACGTTAAAGGCTAGTTTCAAAATATAAATAACTCTTTGGAAACATTAGAAAATCAATGAAAGTATTGAAAATCGACATGCAATCAATCAAAATGTATTGATTTTAACTAGTTTCATAAGCTTTGACAAAGTGATATTACAAATTTTAAGTTTTACTTAGTTTTGAAATACGTAATGATTTACATGCAAAATCAAGGAGTTTTGACTACTTATTCAACGTTAAACACGCTAGGTTCCTCAACATTTCATATGCGAACAGCCCCTTTCGCTGCAATATATTAAAGTCATATAATTTCTCAAACATATCAGCTGCAAACATCATCTTCACTCCTATTTTGGTCACAAAATCACAAGAAATCCCCTTTATGTCCAGAAAAAATAATTAGTTTTAGAAATATATGCAAAAAGTTGAAGCAATTACCACATCATGACAATGTTTTGAAATAATTAATAAATAGTATAATTAATAGAATTATTTAATATGTTAAAGATGTCTTAAAATAAAAAATTTAATTTTTTTTTTTTTTTTTTTACTAAAAGTTGAATGAGAAATTATTACAAATTTTTATTGGTAATTTTAATTTCTGAATTGTTATGGCATTTTGCTTTTACTTGCTAAATCAGATTAAATTGCAGGACTTGATTGGCAGTTAAACATCATCATTTTACATTTAAAGGACTAGATATAACTATAAATTCTATGCTAACAGTATTTTCTCTTGCACTTCTTGTTTGTGCAACTCCCTTATAGTCAACTTTGACATTGCATGTAAATTTTTTGAAGATCAATCATTGTCTTCTGCCTTAATTCCTGTTCTTTTATTGTTGTCTTTTCTTAATAATGTTTTTCTTTTTCTCATACTCTTTCATACTTGGTAACCCTTAGTGTCTAAGCCTTGCTTGAGGCAAAATGATTAAAAAAATTGTGGAAATTTTGCAAGACAAACAAATATTAGATAGAGGTTGGTTGATGGATCTTCTTAGTAAATCTTAATTAATTTTACATTCAGTTTCATTTTTGTAACCTAGAGCTTTCTCTGAATTGATTTTATATCTTCTAATTGTTACCTTTAATCCATTCTTCCTTCACTCTTAATTAGTTTTACTGGATTTTTTTCAGTTTAATTTTAATTATTTTCTGCTTCTTGTCCTCAATAGACATTATCAAGCAATAAAATCATTAAACCAGGGTTACCATGCTATTATAGTAGTTGAAAATTAGTGCACAGAATTGCTTTATCTGTGTGAAACATCCCAAAAGCTGACAACCTTTAGTTATTCAAAATCTAATTTCATGATGAATATAAGCTTTGTGCCGAGGAGAAAAATTGTTCAAATACGTTTTTCTGGGGTTTTATCTGAAATTCATTTGATATGGCCCAAATTTCACTTTCACAATCTCTGAGTAAATTTAAATTGACTAATGATGCAAGATGAACAAAGTTACAAAAATGTATAAAATGTCCGCACAATAGTTTCATTCCTCAAACAGTTTTTTAGTGTTTGTATGACAGATCTTTTGAGGATAATTTGAATAAACACAAGGATATTTTTTTGTTCAAAACTTGATTACTTACATATTTTTTTTTGTTTTTTCTCCTTTGATATTTATTTTACTTGTAATTGGGTTAGGAAGACTAGCCTAAAGCGCCAATTATTGACCCCACCCCCGGAAATATTTGTTCAGCTATGAGACCTGTGCCTCATTTATCTGGCACAAAACCATAAAAGCAGTACACATGGTATACAGCATGTCATCACAGTAGACAGTGATTAACAAATCTAATTGGACAAACTTTATGAAATTACCAGCAGGATAATGATTTTCACCTCATAATAAAACACTCTCAAACCACTGTCATATCCAACATACACACTGTTAAAAACATAATATTCAATTTTTTCTGTTGATCAATCAAAATGTATTGATTTTAACTAGTTTCATAAGCTTTGACAAAGTGATATTACAAATTTTTAGTTTTACTTAGTTTTGAAATACGTAATGATTTACATGCAAAATCAAGGAGTTTTGACTACTTTTTCAACGTTAAACACGCTAGCTTCAAAATATAAATAACTCGAAACATTAGAAAATCAATGAAATTATTGAAAATCGAAATGCAATGAATCAAAATGTATTGATTTTAATTAGTTTCATAAGATTTGACAAAGTGATATTACAGACGCCGGGCATATTCTCCATTAGACTCTACAAACTTTTACCAAGTGCTCTGCACTGTCATCAGATTGACACCAAAACACTCTGAAATGTTCATATTTGAGCTCCCGGTGCGAATGCCAAGAAGTACAGCATGTCCTTTCCAAATTTCTGGTGGAATAAACTGAGACATGATATATTTCTTCACGGGCGGTATATAATTGGGCCTAATATGTGGTGCAAGCGAAAAAAAAATCAAAAACAAAGCACATGCGCGAAATCAAAAATATCAAATTATGATGATATACAGAGGTTATTTTTTGTAGTTTGAAGCTTGACAGCGCAAGACACTTTTTAAAAAATAATTTTACCCCGATCAAGGCAATAAATTAAACATATAAAAAACATTATTGCCACAAAATGATTAAAAGAAAGACACCTTGAATATACACTGATGATATATCAATGATTATATGCAGCAAATAGGTGGTAATTTTGATGGTACAACACTTGACATGATTTTTCTTATGATTTATCAATGATTATATGCATCAAACAGAGGGTATTTTTATAGTTTGAAGCTTGACAGTGCAAGTCACATTTTAAAAAATAATTTTACCCCGATGAAGGCAATATAATTACAGAAAGTTGTCTGAGTGTTAGAGAAAATGAGGAAAAAACACTATTAATGAGACAACAAGAATTAAGATAGAAGATAAACTATTGAAATTGCGTTTAAAATTTTGAAGATCAAAGGTGACTGGGAAGCAAGAAACCGGAAGAGAGTTTTACAAGTGAGATGTGTGATATAAAAAACTGTTAGCATAGAACTTATGACTATTTCAACTATAAAAGCATGCTTACCAATCTAACACTGTGCTTAAATTAAAAAAAAATCTATATAGCATAGAAGATAGATCATTAGAACAATGAAAGTATTAAGAGAAAAGGAACAGGGATGCTACATGACAGCAGTGGGAAAGTGACTGAAGTTGAGATGCCAGGTCAGGACTAATAACATTGCAGATCCTTTCTTGGATTAAATATTCAAAGCAAGGAGGATAAACGGTAGACTTACAAATATATAAGATAGTTTCTGGTGAGAAAAATTATCTAGCATGACATGGAATCAATTTTCCTAGCAGCAGACCTAGCAATTCAATCCATATATTCTTTCCACTTCACGTTTGCAGAAAACATTAGTTTGTCCTGGAGGTGAAACAATCATAATACATTATAACAACATTATTGAATAAATTTAAACATATGTTTATGCAATTCATTATACTGCATTAGAAGTTTAATATAAACCAATTTCTCAGATGTTTGGCAACTATTTGACAGGTGAAGAGGTTATGTAGGTGTGTAAAATGTAAATCGGTATGGATGGAAAATTGTATCACATCACATATTGGTAAATAAATAAATGTATGCTGGTTTAATGGCATTATGTACTTTAAAACAAATGTGAAGACAGAAATATATATATTATAAAAATATAATTATTATTCTGAAAAAAATTACCAAAAAAAAAAAAAAAAAAAAAAAAGAAAACAAGTGCAATAAAATGAGGCATCCAATGGATATGGATGTGTATAGATTCATATATATATATATGTATATGTATAAAGATTCATATATTTATATATATATATATAAGAGAGAGAGAGAGAGTCATATATATATATATATATATATGTATATAGATTGATATATATATATACGTATATATATGATTGTATGTATATATATATATATATATATATATATATATACATGAATTATTCACACAAAAACTAATGCAAAGGTTAATGATTTAAATGGCGAGACATCCATCATCGCTAACAATTCAAATAATATACAAAAACCTCCGTATCCGTTATGAATGGAATGATCCTTGTTTATATAAATTTCTGCCGTATTAGTTCTTATTTTTTTTACAAGCTTTCGTCTGTTCCTACAGACATCTTCAGGTATAGAATAGATGTTGTTCTTGTTTTTTCTCTTAGTAATAAGAGGACAACGAAAATATATGTATTGTTGTATCCGAAAATGCTATTGAAAATGAGTTATTGTTTTTGGAGCGCGCTAAATCAACGCTGAGTTTGATTTTAAATTTTTTAAAGGTTGTGCGTTCAAATATGGTGATAACGAATTTTTTTACTGGTAAATTTTTCTGTCAAAGTGGCATGAACTATATTGTTCAATAATTACAGTAATGTCGCACTTATCCAAAAGTCGCACTTTTCTGGATAGTTATATATTCATATATACATATATGTATATATTCATATAAATATTCATATATATATATATATATATATATATATATATATATATATATATATATATATATATATATATATATATATATATATATATATATATAAGACACGGGTATGATTGTATATATATATATATATATATATATATATATATATATATATATATATATATATGTATAAATGTATGTATATAGATTCATCTATAAATATATTCGTATATATATGTGTATATAGATTCATATATATATATAAATAGATTCATATAAATTTGTATATATATATATACATATATAGATTCATATACATATATGTATATATATATATGTACATAAATTCATATATATATATGTATATAGAATCATATACATATATGTATATATATATATATATATATGTACATAAATTATTATACATATATATATGTATATAGATTCATAGATATATATGTATATATGTGTATATAGATTCATATATATATATATATATACATATATACATTCATATATATATATATGTATATATATATATATATATATATATATATATATATATATATATATATATATATAGAATCATATATATATATGTATATATATATATATATATAGAGAGAGAGAAGATTTAAATATATATGAATATATATATGTATATAGAAACATATATATTTTAAAATATATATATATGCATATATATTCATATATATATATAATGTATGTATATATGCATATATATTCATATATATATATGTATATATATATATATATATTCATATATATATATATATGTGTGTGTATATATAATTCATATATATATATATGTATATAGATTTTAATATATATATATGTATATAGTTTCATTCCTATATATATATATATATATATATATATATGTATATAACTTTCATATATCCATATCTATATATATATATATGTATGTATATTGATTCATATATATATATATGTATTAGATTTATATTATTAACTACAATTTTAATTACAACTTTTTAATATTTTCATTATTAGCTTTGATAGACTATATTTCATTTAATAGAAGTAAAATGCATCAGAGTTACTTACCTTCTGTAAAATGTTTTTTCTTTATGACGTATATTTATATTACGATTTTTGATATTTTTATATTTTAATATATTTAAGGAAAATTTTTTATCTTTACGGCAAATATAGCTACTTCATTTCTCTAATTTAGTAAACTTTATTTATTTAATTACAATTCAAAAGAAGTTTATGTTTATTTTAATTACCACTTTAAAAATTTTCATTATTAGTTTTTATAGACTATATTTCATTTAATAGAAGTAAAATGTGTCAGAGTTACTAACAGTCAGTAAAATTATTTTTCTGTATCAAGCATAATATAGATTTTTAAAAAAATTTATATTTAAATAATTTTATTAAGGAAAATTTTTTATCTTTACGGCCAAAACTACTTCATTTCTCTGATTTAGTAAACTTTATTTATTTATTTACTTACAATTTAAAAGAAGTTTTGGTTTCAATTCATTTTAATTAACTACAATTTAAATTACAACATTAAATTGTTTTCATTATTAGATTTTATAGACTATAATTCATTAATACAAGTAAAATAATGTGTATATTTACTAACAGTCAGTAAAATTATTTTTCTGTATCAATTATATTTACATTGCGATTTTTGAAATTTTATATTTAAATATTCTCTAAGTAAATTTTTTTTTTCATTACGGCAAAAGTAGCTAAATCATTTCTCTGATATAGTCAATTTTGTCCATTATTTAATTACAATTTAAAAAATTTTTAGGTTAGAATTCATTTTAATTAATTACAATTTTAATTAATTGTTTAAAAAGTTTCATTATTTGTGTTTATAAACTTTTATATATATATATATATATATTTTATATATATATATATATATATTTTTATAGACTGTATATATATATATATATATATATATATATTTTTCATATATATATATATATATATATATATATATATAAATTCATATACATATATATATATATATATATATATATATATAGATTCATATATATATGCATATATATATATATATATATAGATTCATATATATATATGTATATATATATGCATATAGAAACATATGTATATATATATGTATATAAATTCATATATATATATATAACTGTGTGTCCTATAGATTCATATATATATATGTATAGATTCATATATTTATATGTATATAGTTTCATATATATATATATAGAATTGAAGATTCATATATCCATATCTATATATGTATATATATATATATGTATATAGATCCATATATATTATATGTATTAGATTTATTTTATTAACTACAATTTTAATTATAACTGTAAAATATATTCATTATTAGCTTTTTAGAATATATTTTCTTTTAATATATATATATATAATGTGTTTATATAGATTCATATATATATATATATATATAATATAGATTCATATATATATATGTATATAGTTTCATATATATATTCCTTTAATAGAATTAAAATGTGTCAGAGTTACTCACCGTCTGTAAAATTATTTTTTTTATCAAGTATAATTTCGATTTTTAAAAATTTTATATTTAAATATTTTTTAAATAAAATTTTTATCTTTTAAATGAATAGCTAAAAATGGTTCTCTAATTTAAAAACTTTATTTATTTAATTACAATTTAAAAAAAATTTAGGTTAGAATTCATTTTAATTAACTACAATTTTAATTACAACTTTAAAAATATTTTCATTAATTGTTTTTTATAGACTATGTCTCATTTAATAGTATTAAAATATATTAGAATTTTTTTCCGATTTGTCAAAGTTATATTACAAATTTTATCTTTTAATGTTTTTAATCTTTTATTTTTTTAAATAACTCTTCAATTTATTAAAAAATATTTTAAATTTTATGTTTTAATGAAAAAAAAATTAAAATAGATTGGTTTTTTGTATGTATTTCAAACCTTTGTAAAGCATCAAATTTCTAATATAACTTTGTCAAAACATTTTGAAACTAGAATCCCGAAAATCAGTATATTTTGAACGATTGCATATCGATTTTCAGTAATTTCATTGACATTCTAATATTTCCGAAGAGTTATTTAAATTTTAAAGCAAGCGTTAAAAACGTCTAAAAATGTGGATAAAACATCTATTTTTACACCTAAATCACTATGTTTTCAAAATTTGGAAAACATAAAATTTGTAGAATAACTTTGTCAAAATTTTTGTAACTAAACAATGAAATCAATATAATTTGATCGAAGGATAAGGCTCTTCGTCTCATTGGGGTTTATGCGCCCAATGCCCATTCTGAAGCGACCTGCTTTGTTTCGGCAGATCGAGGCGTTTTTGACGACATCACGATGTAGTTTTAGTGGGTGATTGGAATGCCGTCCTTGATCCCGATATAGATCGTTTAGGGCCAATTTCGGGTACTAACAACAGTTAAACCAGTTTCGGGATTTTTATCGATGGGTTTGATCTTGTCGATAAGTACCGGAACGAACACCCTCGGGAGGTAGTGTGGACTTGGACTAAAAGTGGCGGCTCGGCTAAATATCTAGACCGAGTCTTAGTTAGGAGAGTCGATGTAGGGCTCTTAGGGTTGTCCAAGTTTCTCTTCATCTTCAGATTTTATACGGATCATAGGTTTTGTCCGGGTCCGTGTAAACTTAGATAAACCTAAAAAAATTAGGATGGCTGGCGAATGGAAATTAAACTCATCATTATTTGGTGAGCAAGATTTCCGGGACCAGCTGCTACTAATGATATAGAGGGAACTGACGGGAGCGGTTGTGGGAAATGCCTGGTGGGATAATTTAAAATCCAAAATTAGAACAAGATAATTAGATAAATTAGCGGCGCAAACGGCTTTAGAGCAGAAGGTTGATCGGGCAGTCAAATCCCGTGTTAGTGAGGACATAGCTTTAGCCTCCTTGCTTATCAAGAAGGATCAAGCTCTGGTAGTTAGGGCTAGGTTAAAAAGAATGTCCTCTGAGGCAACGAATATGGCCGCTGAATTGCGCGCAGAGGAAGCTCGAATGCATCACGGCGACATATTGCATGCGAAAATTGCCGGATAATCGGACTGTGATTACAAACGAGGGCATATGCGAGGCTTTTTCAAAAACTAGTTTCAGGATAAAATTTTAAATTATAGCCAGGTCTGAGCCCTGCTCAGTTCGACGCCAATTTAGCTGACTTTCCCTGCCTCGAGGCAGCTGAATAAAAGCTGAAACAGCTATATGCGACTGTCCCATTACAGAGTCGGAAATCTGGGAAGCGCTGAAACAGGTTGGCCTTCACAAATCACCGGGACTAGATGGTCTTCCGTATGAAGTGTACTCGAGGCAGTCGCCCGTTTTTGTTCCGCTGATGGCACATATTTTTTTAACTTGATGAAGCAGGGTTATATACCAACGCTTCACCAGGGCGTGATCAAGTTTTTACGCAATTTTATTTTACTATAGGTGTTTTTTTGGATTATTTTTTAGTGCGTGTAGTATTATTTAAAAAAAAATTTAGGTTAGAATTCATTCAATTTAACTACAATTTTAATTACAATTTCAAAATTACAACTTTAAAATTTTAAAATATTTTCATTGTTTAGTTTTAATAGACTATATTACTTTATAACTTTATATATGTTTCTATGTATATGTATATATATACGTATATAAGCAAATATATGGATATAGATGCAACAGTATGTAGAAAAATATACAGAAAAATCAAACAAAATTCTTAATATGCAATTATTATGTTTAAATGAAAATGCCCTGAAGATGGTCTAAAATAAACCGAAACGTCCGACGTTGACTTTATATCAACATTAATACTGCATAATTGCATATTAAGATTTTTGTTTGTTTTTTCTGTATATTTTTTCATATATATATATATATATATATATATATATATATTTGCATGTATATATATATATATATATATATATATATATATATATATATATATATATATTATATATATATGTATATATATATATATATATATATATATATATATATATATATATATATATGTGTATACATATATATATATATATTTATATATATATATATTATATATATATATATATAAATATATATATATATTATATATGTATATATATAAGTATGTACATGTATATATTTTTGTATCTATATATATATATGTATATATATGTATATATGTATATTTATATATATATGAATATATATATATCTATACATATTAAGGCATTAAAAACTAGAAATGTAGTATTGTAGGCCATGATAAGTTTAAAATAAAACACACCAGTCGACCGGTTTCGTCCCCTCTCGTCAGAACTGCTAACGGGGAATTTAGATTATGAGGAAAAGAAAAAGTCTGTCATTGGTGACATGAATGAATGGACAGGGAAGGAAAAAATATATATATATATATTAAAATTATACCAACCAAGCTGCTAGAATCGCAGAACAGCAAGTCCAAGCAAACAATCTCTCTGCTTGCAAAGAGCAAGCTGCCTAGACCTGATGTAAAGCGACTCCAGCACCTTAAGATGGAAAAGTGAGTGCGAACTGGCCAAACGGAAAACCAGTTCACACTGAAATCCATCGCACAAGTTGGATTCTTTATAAAATGATCCGCAATGGAAGACCCATACGTGTTACGAATGATATCGCCCAAAGAAAATTTTTTGTTTTAGTATTATCGCAGGTACGTGTTGTTTAATTCTAACGTCCAACCGCTGTGTCGTTCTACCTATGTAGTCGCATCCACAACTACATTTGAAATAGTAAATAACAGAGTTAATATGGTGGGGGTAGAACATCTTTACACATAGATGAAAGTATGGACTTAGTTTGAAAGACAACACGAACGTTCGCTGCAAAATAACACTCACGTGAACTACATGAAATACGCTTAGCGAAGGATTCACTAATCTTACCCAACCACGGTAAACGAAGATAGACCGGACATTTACCTACTGAAGCAGGTTTGATTTTGTTGAACCTGGCGGTCTCATCTCGAATAACCTTCATCTCCTTCCTTGTTTATTACCTCTGTGTACAGGAAGTCTACTTTTACAGAACTATATACCCGTTGGGACTCCTTTTGTCCTAAACAACAAAAGATTAATTTGATTAGGACCCTTGTTCAATAGGGCGTTAATGATCTGTTCGGATGACACCTTGAAACATGAAATCAGTTGTTTAACTGAGATCTTTGTGAACAATGGCTATCCGTTGAACATTGTTCAATCGTGTTGTCTTTCAAACTAAGTCCATACTTTCATCTATGTGTAAAGATGTTCTACCCCCCCCCACCATATTAACTCTGTTATTTACTATTTCAAATGTAGTTGTGGATGCGACTACATAGGTAGAACGACACAGCGGTTGGACGTGAGAATTAAACAACACGTACCTGCGATAATACTAAACAAAAAATTTTCTTTGGGCGATACCATTCGTAACACGTATGGGTCTTTCATTGCGGATCATTTTATAAAGAATCCAACTTGTGCGATGGATTTCAGTGTGAACTGGTTTTTTGACAGTGTTTGACTGTTATTCTGACCTCGGTTTTTTGATTTTTCTGTACTGTGTGGCAAGACTGTTCCTTTTCATCTGCTTTGCTTCATTATTTGGACGAACCTTTTTTGAAAACACCGGACCTTTTTTCTGATAAGTTATTGTTTTAGTTTCATTCTTTTAATTTTTTCCATTTCTTTTGTTTGTTTTTAATTTGTTTTTGGGCTTCGGCCCACATTTTTTCTTTTTTTAGTCCGGTTTGACAAAGTCTTACCGGACGACTGCTTTTTTATTTTTGTTTATTTTTCTATCAGTTAAAAAAAAAGCGGAACAGTTTAGACAAAAGAAAAAAAAAAAAGAACCTTTTTGTTTAATTTTTATTTTTTTAGCGACGTCAGTCGGTTTCTCTCCTTCTTTGTTTACGTTTGACTAGTTTATTTTTCTTTTAATTCATTTTCTTTAGCGGCGTCAGCCTGAAAAACTTTATCTTTTTATTCTTTTTTAGTACATTTGAAAGTTTTTTGAAAAAAAAGAGGACGTTTTTGTTTTTTCTTTGATTTTCGGCTGCCTTCGGGCGCCATTTTTTATTATTTTTTTTTTGTTGTTTAAAAAAGACTTACCTGTTTATTTTCTTTCCGGTTTTTTTTTTCTGTTTATCTTTTTATTTCCTGGGTTATCCAGGCTTTCTTTATTTATTTTATATTTTTATATTTTCCCCAACTCCTCTCCCCGTGATTGTGAAGAATTTGAAAACCCGCAGGTGGTAGTTTCCACATTTTTTTACAACATAACCGACGGCAATAGTCGGGCCAATGTGAAAAAAGACCTGTTTGGTTCGGCCGATAAAGCCGACCACTCTGAAAAGAAAACTGAAAAGCGGGCTGATGTCAGCCCAAAAACAAACAAAAGCATCTCCAAAAAAGGAGATGCTTCTAAACAAGACCAAGTGCCTAAAGAGGCGCAAAATAAGACGAAAGAGGAGTTGCCCTCTTGCTGGAAGTCCCCCCCACCTAGTTGTATTCTGAACATGGCGGATTTCCTGGATAAGGCGAAAAGTTACGCCCATCTTGTTAATAAAGATGGGTTCGTCGATGATGTCCGGGAATCGATATGTTCTCAAAGAGAATGGTGACCGTTTTTGTGGTCGACAAGAAAAACCGAAAGATTTGTCGCTCCACAAAAGACACTGTGATCAAATCACTTTTGTCCCTGGGGATAAAACCCCAAAGAGTTATTAAGGGTACGGGTTTTTTCATGTGGGACATTCTGCTGCCCACACCAGAAGATTGCCTGGCTATGGCCAAGAAGGAATTAATCACGAAAGATCTAATTTTGAGAACTGAATATGAAGGCCGCAGGCGGACCAGGGTGGCCGTTTTGAGGTTCCTCCTCAAATTTCAGGAGAGACTTCTGGCTGCATTTTTTTATGCAGTACGGCCAGATTTTAGGGCTCTCTCCGACAATCTGAACAGGGGATGGACTTTTTTGACATCATGCTCGATCAAGAGGCCTTCAAGTCCCCAACTGTTTGGTGTTAGGCGACCGGAAAATGCCGGTCATAGTGACTGGTAGGCGTCCGACTTGCTGGAGGTGTGGAGAGACTGGTCACCTTTCCTCCTCCTGCCCAGGGAAGAAGGCCCCTGGAGTTCCGGTCGTAGGTGACCAAAATTCCCCCTTGGCCGATAAGGAAAAATCCGCGGCACCTGTAATGGGTCTAGCTGCGAGGCGGACCGATGGGCAAAGTCCCTCGGTTGGGTCCAATCCCACATTGCCCCCGAAACCAACGCCTGCCACTAGTGTGGTTAAAGAGAAGGGGGAGGGGGAATGGCACCTCGTGGTTAGGGGCAAGGGGAAGACCCAAACAGCGGTTCCTCAGTCCCAACATGACACCAGGGACAAAGTCACCTACAGCCCCATTCCCTCTACCAGCTCTGAGGGCGACGCCTCGACATCGTATGAAAAGAACGTAAGCGAAACTCAGAAAATGAATGAGCCGAGTTGGAAGAAAATACTAGATTTGAAAAAACTGAAGGAGAAATTAGAGGCCAAGCGGGTTAAAGATAAAAAGTCGCTGGGGGCACCGGGCCCCCTATCCTCTGCCCCGTCTTCCCCTTCATCAAATAAAAACATTTTTATGAGACCACATCCACCAAAATCTCTGTCAAACTCACCGTCAAAAACATTTTCTTCAAAACCTTCTCCGGTGAGGACGCCTTCGGGCATGTCACCCTCCACTACACCCATTTCAACACCCATTCAGTCTCCTCTTAAGAAAAGGGGCAGAAGCCCAGAATCGCAAGTTGTAACAGAAAAAAAGAAAAAGAAAGTCAAACCACCATACCTCCCAGGGGAAGACGTCTGCCGCGTATCCCGGGAACAGGCGGAAAGGGTGTTCGGGCAAACGAAAAACCCGAAGCCCTTAAAAATTTTATGGAACTTCCGGCACATCAATGGGGTGGATGTGGAGGTGCCGGAAAATTTCAAGAAGGCCCGAACCCTGTTGACCGTCGTAAGAACTGGCCCGGGTACGCGGGAGATTTGGGGCATGACAGAGGAGGCAAAGTCGTCCTTAAAAGTGGTGCCCCCAGCTGCCGTCCTCATTGAAGAAAATCTAGATGAAACCAAGCAATGTAAGGGGAGGGTCCCGCTTTTTGTTCACCCATCCCTTTATAGGGCGCTTAAGCTAACATATCCCGCGGACATCGGCGGCTTCTCCCAGGATGACACGCTCGATACTGAGATGATGTCTGGCTCAATGGGACAAGCTGTGGGTGTCCTCACCCCAGCCATGTTCTATCCTGAAGGGCAACCCTAGTCGGCTTCACAATGTCTCTCTGGTTAGCTAGTTTGAATGCCCGGGGCCTGAGGTCCGAGTCTCGCAGGGCGAGGCTCTCTCGTGACCTTCAGCGCCTCGGGGTGAATATATGTTGTTTACAAGAGACCCGGTTTTCTTCTCATGATCGTGAAGACATACTGTCTAAGGGGTTCGCCCTTTATTCAGCATGTTTTGATGGTTGTTCGAGGGGTGTCTCTTGGCTAGTGAGCAGGTCTTTGAAGGCTGCATGTACCCTTGTCTTCGCGGATCCGGCGGGCAGACTTTGCGTGCTGGATGTTACCATAAAGGATAAGCTTCTTCGTCTCATTGGGGTTTATGCGCCCAATATCCATTCCGAGCGGCCTGCTTTGTTTCGGCAGATCGCGCCGTTCTTGACGACGTCTCGTCAGGTAGTTTTAGCGGGGGATTGGAATGCCGTCCTTGACCCCGATATAGATCGTATAGGGCACAAAAAATTACTAAAAACCGGATGTGAAACCATTTCGGGACTTTATCGATGGGTTTGATCTCGTCGATAAGTTCCGGAATGAACACCCTCGGGAGGTAGTATGGACTTGGACAACTAGTGGCAGCTCGGCTCCTGGCTCGCTTGCGAGCTACCTGGACCGAGTCTTAGTTAGGAGAGTCGATGTAGGGCTCTTAGGGTGTCCAAGTTTCCATTATATAGTTTATACGGATCATAGGCTTGTCCGGGTCCGTGTAAACTTAGATAAGCCTAAGGTTGGGTTGGCTGGTTACTGGAAATTGAACTGTTCGCTTTTCAGTGATCAGGGTTTCCAGGACCAGCTGCTACTAACGATCCAGAGGGAATTGACGGGAGCGGTTGTGGGAAATGCCTGGTGGGGCAATTTAAAATCTAAAAGATTCGAACGTTTGCTGCCGACTTTAGTCGTCGGCTCAGTTTAGATAAATTAGCGGCGCAAAGGGCTTTAGAAGAAAAAGTTGATCGGGCCGTGAAATCCCGTGTTAGTGGGGACATAGTCTTAGCTAATGCAGAGTTGGCCTCCTTGCTTATCAAGAAGGATCAAGCTCTGGTAGTTAGGGCTAGGTTAAAAAGAATGTCTTCTGAGGCAACGAATATGGCCGCTGAACTGCGTGTAGAGGAAAATCGAAACGCGGCCAGGCGACATATAGCGTGCGTCACATTACCGGATAAGCGGACCGTGACTACAAACGCGGGCATATGTGAGGTCTTTCGAGATTACTTTCAGGAGCTTTTTCACCAGGGAGCCCGGTCTGAGCTCTGCTCAGTTCGACGCCTATTTAGCCGACTTTCCCTGCCTCTCGGCAGCTGAAGTGGCTAGGTGCGAGGTCCCATAACAGAGTCGGAAATCTGGGAAGCGCTGAAGCAGGTTGGCCTGGATAAGTCTCCGGGATTAGATGGTCTTCCCTACGAAGTTTACTTGAGGTTGTCGCACGTTTTTGTTCCTTTGCTGGAACTGATGTACAACCACTGGATGAGGCAGGGTCTTTACCTCAACGCTTCACCAGGGGTGTCATCAAGTTGCTGCGTAAGGACAAGGACAGTGGGGATGGGTTAGGAACTTTCGCCCTTTAACGATGTTAAACACTGACTTAAAGATTTTGGCGAAGATCTTAGCCAACCGTTTGCAGCTTGTCCTGTCTAGTCTGATTGGCCCTGAACAGACTTGTGCTGTGAAGGGCAGGACTATTCAGGATAACCTTCATATGGTACGCTTGATCTTAGAACAAGTCGACAGTGAAGCCGCGCTGATCAATTTAGATCAGTCCAAGGCCTTCGATAGGGTTGACCATCGATTTCTGGAGGCTGTCCTTTCGGCGGCCGGTTTCGGAGCCGACTTTCGCTCACGGATCCGACTCTTGTATGCGACCCCCGGTGCGCTGGTGGAAGTGAATGGGGTAAGATCGAAGCCTTTCGTATTGTCTCGCTCCATTCGTCAAGGTTGTCCGCTATCGCCTCTGCTTTACGTTCTTGCGTTGGAGCCTTTCCTTCGCAAGTTAAAGGCGAATCCGGTCCTACGCGGTATTTCGCTGCCTGGTGCTTCCACCTCGGCCAGGTATTCTGCCTATGCTGACGAGGTTTCGGTTCTTGTGTCGAGCAGAGCCGAGATTAACGAAGTCAGTAAGCAGATCAGTGGGTATGAGATGGTGACAGGGGCCAAAATCAACCGCGATATGTCTGTGGGCTTGCGGTTGGGTGCGTGGAAGGGAGTTTCTCTTCCCGGACCTTTCCTCTGGACGGATGGGCCGATCAAGATACTCGGCGTCTGGTTCGGTCCTGATCTCCAGTTGGAAAAGAATTGGTCGGAGGTACAAGGGCGGGCCGAGGCCGCGGCTAGTCTGTGGTCTCGGAGGGGACTTTCCCTGAAGGGAAGGGCGGAAGTTTGTGGTTCACACATCTATCCGATCCTCCTGTACCGTCTTTCTGTGCTTCCACTCCCGTATGCCCGACTATTAATGAGAAAACAAGAATTAAGATAGAAGATAAACTATTGAAATTGCGTTTAAATTTTTGAAGATCAAAGTTGACTGGGAAGCAAGAAACCGGAAGAGAGTTTTACAAGTGAGATGTGTGATATAAAAAACTGTTAGCATAGAACTTATGGCTATTTCAACTATAAAAGCATGCTTACCAATCTAACACTGTGCTTAAATTAAAAAAATCTATATAGCATAGAAGATAGATCATAAGAACAATGAAAGTATTTAGAGAAAAGGAACAGGGATGCTACATGTAAGCAGTGGGAAAGTGTCTGAAGTTGAGATATCAGGTCAGGACAAATAACATTGCAGATCCTTCGTTGGATTAAATATTCAAAGCAAGGAGGATAAACGGTAGACTTACAAATATATAAGATAGTTTCTGGTGAGAAAAATTATCTAGCATGACATGGAATCAATTTTCCTAGCAGCAGACCTAGCAATTCAATCAATATAGTCTTTCCACTTCACGTTTGCACAAAACATGGCATTATGTACTTTAAAACAAATGTGGAGACAGAAATATATATATTATAAAAATATAATTATTATTCTGAAAAAAATTACCAAAAAAAAAAAAATAAATAAAAGAGAAACAAGTGCACAAAAATGAGGCATCCAATGGATATGGATGTGTAGTGATTCATATATATATATATGTATATGTATAAAGATTCATATATATATATATATATATATATAGAGAGAGAGAGAGAGTCATATATATATATATAGAGAGAGAGAGTAATATATATATATATATATATATAGAGTCATATATATATATATATATGTATATAGATTGATATATATATATATACGTATATATATGATTATATATATATATATATATATATATATATATATATACATGAATTATTCACACAAAACCTAATGCAAAGGGTAATGATTTAAATGGCGAGACATCCATCATCGCAAACAATTCTAATAATATACAAAAAACTCCATATCCCTTATGAATGAAATGATCCTTGTTTATATAAATTTCTGCCGTATTAGGTCTTATTTTTACTACAAGCTTTCGTCTGTTCCTACAGACATCTTCAGGTATAGAATAGATGTTGTTCTTGTTTTTTCTCTTAGTAATAAGAGGACAACGAAAATATATGTATTGTTGTATCCGAAAATGCTATTGAAAATGAGTTACTGTTTTTGGAGCGCGCTAAATCAACGCTGAGTTTGATTTTAAATTTTTTAAAGGTTGTGCGTTCATATATGGTGATGAACGAATTTTTTACTGGTAAATTTTTCTGTCAAAGTGGCATGAACTATATTGTTCAATAATTACAGTAATGTCGCACTTATTATCCAAAAGTCACACTTGGATCAGTTATTTAAATTACGATAAACGTGCAATCAATTTACAAATACATGAATTATTCACACAAAAACTAATGCAAAGGTTAATGATTTAAATGGCGAGACATCCATCATCGCAAACAATTCAAATAATATACAAAAACCTCCGTATCCGTTATGAATGAAATGATCCTTGTTTATATAAATTTCTGCCGTATTAGGTCTTATTTTTACTACAAGCTTTCGTCTGTTCCTACAGACATCTTCAGGTATAGAATAGATGTTGTTCTTGTTTTTTCTCTTAGTAATAAGAGGACCACGAAAATATATGTATTGTTGTATCCGAAAATGCTATTGAAAATGAGTTACTGTTTTTGGAGCGCGCTAAAGCAACGCTGAGTTTGATTTTAAATTTTTTAAAGGATGTGCGTTCATACATGGTAATGAACGAATTTTTTACTGGTAAATTTTTCTGTCAAAGTGGCATGAAATATATTGTTCATTAATTACAGTATGTGGTGCAAGCGAAAAATAAATCAAAAACAACGCGCATGCGCGAAATTAAAAATGTAAAATTTTGACAATATATACATCGCACCCTGTATAGATTGATAATTCATAAGAATAAAACAAAAACGTCAAGTTGCCTACCATCGTACAATACAATTAAACCTCATTTTGGAACACTTGATTGATCGTATGAATGTGCAAAATATCTGGTTGGTCATGAGTCGGACTATCCAAATTAGCCTCTGCTTTTTGCGTATCATTACTGGTAAATCATACAACAAATCAAACTGTCTCCTGTGGTCATGTATTGGACTATCCGATTTAACCTCTCTGTTTGGTCCATATAATGCCGGTTATGTATTTCTCAATTTGTTGCGGGCATTAACGTCAGTATTTGAAATTGGGAATAACATGCTTGTCTCTCGAAAATTGCACAAAGATGGCGAACTCAGTGTGTGAAATGCAAAAATATAATGACAAGAAGCAATATATATGCCCAAAGAAATGATAATGTATTAACAAGCAAGGTATACAAATGACAAAGACAAAGATTTTTGTAACAAAAAAAAAAAAAATCGTTTTTTGGTTCAAAGTATGTGAAGTGGGTGAATGTGCTTGCGTATGTATTGTTGTTTATGTGTGGTTTTTCATACGTTTCTCAAACGGACCGCGTTCTCCGCGAGAGATTTGTAAATTTCTGATGTTGATGTGTAAGCAGAAAATGTAAGAAGAAGGCGAGAAAAATATCGCAGCGTATTTATAGTACTGGAGTGCATCCCCTAGGAGCAGTTTCGAAAATTAGGAGGGATTAACCAGACAATACACCCCTCCAGATAGGTAGAAATTTTTCTGTCCATAAGTCATGTTCATGTGGGTTTATTTCTGTCCTTGTGAGTTGAAAAGAAAAGGTATTGAAAGTGTGTCTGACATGCGTGTTTAAACAGGTCGACGAAAATATGCTTCTGCTGTCATTTTCGAGTTGAAAGTAGCACGCTCTGAAACATGCGTAGGTAACGTTAAAATTTGTCTTTTTTCAATACTCGACATAGAATTTGATTTTGTCATCCCGTTGTATTGGTTCCTGACTGTTGGAAAGGTTTTGGTTGAGAAAGAAAGCTCATTTGTTTGCTAAGCGTGGATATTGTTGGTGCACAGAATTTAATAGAAGCAGCATTGTGGCAAATTTGCTATTATTATCGTACTTGCAAATTCTAAGTTTTCTTCAAATGACATCGTCACAGAGTGAAAAAAGAACAGTCAGTCGCTTTTTGAGATTTGTCACACTCTATCTGATGGTCCCAGAAGAAACAATGTTGATTAAAATGGGATTAGAGTTGTACTTTCGAAAAAAATTTTTTTTAATGCCTGCCGATTGAGGTCAAGTCTATGTACATGTGTTGCGTATGTGTGGTTTGTTCATGCATTTCCCAAAGGGAACGCATTCTCCGCAAGAGACTTGCATGTTGACGTTAAGTGAAAAAAGTAAGAGAGAGAGAAAAAATATCCCAGATTATTTATAGTGTAGGAGAACATCCCTTAGGGGCAGTTTAGATAATTAGGAGGGGTTAACCCGACATAATCATTGATAAATATTCATTTTGGTCATTCATCACACAATCTAAATTACAAACTATTTAATGCATATAACCATTGATAAGTCAAAATCAAAATGCCTCGTGCTTTCAAATATCAGACTATCGATATTAACCTCACTATGTTGCATACAATTGAAAGATACTATAATTATTTAAAATGTTTGGTGTGTTAAATGTTGAACTAACCAATTTAACCTCTGTTTGGTGCATATAATCACTCATAGATCGTATGAACCTTCAAAGTGTCTTGTTTGTTTATATCAAGTATATTTATGCAAATTGAAATCATTTTGTTACATATAATCATTGATAAATTATAAGACTATTCAAAATATTCGGTGTCTCATGTGTCATATCCAATTTAACCTGTTTAGCACATATAATCATTGATAGATCAAATTCAAAGTTTCTGGCGTTTCAATTTCCGAACTATGCAAACTAACCTCTCTTTGGTGCCTGTAATCCCTGATAGATGATGTGAATATCCAAAGCCGACTTGTTCTCCTGCTATATCTCACAGGAATTCTTCTGGGTATTACTCAAACAAGCTAAGAATTTGTTCGCAGATATAATGAGACACCTCACAGCTTCTAACAAGTCATTTCGTAAGTACTGGTGTCTCTGCAATAGTCTATTAAATAAAATTAAGCTTTCTATCTCTCCTCTCTTCACTCAATTTGGTGTCAACATCTATTAATAAAGCAGAATGTTTTACTTGTAAATTCTCCTCAAATTTTATTATTGACTTATCTGGAATATATTTGCCTAACTTTCACTTAGAACTGAATCTCTTTTGAGTGATATGCATATAAATCCATCCATGGTTTCAGTTATCAACTCTAAGGTAGATCCCCCAAAAAATGTGGACTTGATGGTATCCTTGCATTAGACCTTAAGAAATGTGATCCTGAACAGTCCCCTGTTCTCTCCGAAATGTACAATAAATGTCTTGCTGCTTCTTACTTGTTGAAAATCCCCTTCCGTTGTTCCTGTCTTTAGAAACTCAGGTAAACCATCTTATCCTTTTAACTACTGGCCTGTTAGTCTTCTTCTTTTCAGCAAAATAACTAAAGGCTCTAATCAACTCCAAATTGGTTAAGCATCTCACATGTCAGGGTCTTTCAGATAAGCAATAAGGCTTTTCGCTTCTCTAGGTCAACTACTGTGTTAACGGTTATTGCTGAACGAGTCTATCAAGCTTTAGATAATAATGGAGAAGCTTGTGGTGTTGCTTTGGATACTTCAAAGGCATTTCACCGGGTTTGGCATACTGGTCTTCTTCCCAAGTTAGAAGTTTGTGGTATTTCTTGACAGATTTTTTAACTGATTCCATCTCTTTCTTATCAAATCCCGAAATGAAAGTTATCTTGAAGGACCACTCTTCTACATCATTTTGCATTAATGCAGATGTCACCCATGAGACCTACATGTTTCCTAATTTTCATAAACGACCTTCCCTGATGGTATAGGATCTAAACTCAGTGTCTATACTGTTGACACAAACATTTATTCCTGCCTTAAGAAGTTGAGCAGTTTGAAAAGGTCAAATTGGCAGCTGATCTAAAAAAAAAAAATAATGATCCACATTCTGTCGTTAACTGGGGTAAGAAATGCCATGTTAATATTAAAGCATCCATAACAAAACTGCTCTTTTAATCGTCTGAGATAACCCGTTTTACTTTCCATCAGCATGGATAATACTAACCTCCAGGACAAACTAATGTTTTCTGCAAACGTGAAGTGGAAAGACTATATTGATTGAATTGCTAGGTCTGCTGCTAGGAAAATTGATTCCATGTCATGCTAGATAATTTTTCTCACCAGAAACTATCTTATATATTTGTACGTCTACCCTTTATCCTCCTTGCTTTGAATATTTAATCCAACGAAGTATCTGCAATGTTATTAGTCCTGACCTGGCATCTCAACTTCAGTCACTTTCCCACTGCTGTCATGTAGCATCCCTGTTCCTTTTCTCTAAATACTTTCATTGTTCTAATGATCTATCTTCTATGCTATATAGATTTTTTTTAATTTAAGCACAGTGTTAGATTGGTAAGTATGCTTTTATAGTTGAAATAGCCACAAGGTCTATGCTAACAGTTTTTTATATCACACATCTCACTTGTAAAACTCTCTTCCGGTTTCTTGCTTCCCAGTCAACTTTGATCTTCAAAAATTTAAACGCAATTTCAATAGTTTATCTTCTATCTTAATTCTTGTTGTCTCATTAATAGTGTTTTTTCCTCATATTCTCTAACACTCAGACAAGCCTTCTGTAAATTTATTGCCTTGATCGGGGTAAGATTATTTTTTAAAAAGTGTCTTGCGCTGTCAAGCTTCAAACTACAAAAAATAACCTCTTTTTGATGCATATAATCATTGATAAATCATAAGAAAAACCATGTCAAATGTTGGACCATCCACATTACCACCTATTTGTTGCGTACAATCATTGATATATCATTAGAATATTCAAGGTGTCTTTCTTTTAATCATTTTGTGGCAATAATATCATTAGAACATAGCAGGTTACAGGGAATGAAAGGGAATGTGAAGTGGGGATGAATGAGGAAAGGATAAAAAAAGGAATAGGGCTCAAGAAGACAGAAGACCTTGATTGATGTTATCAGTAACATAAGAAATCATAATGGCATTCCACTGGTGAGAAAAGGAACTGTTAATATAGAAGATGCATCTAGCAAGTTTGACAGTAAAATGGTATGACTGTGTTGTCAATCTAGTAGCACACTTACGTTCATGTAGTTGCGGCACCAGGAAAAAACGCTCATCAGAAAAGATTTGTAGAAAAATCAGAGGGTAGCCATGTCATGTCAGTAAGAAGTTAACCAAGGTCAAGATATTGCCCAGATCTTTTCATCAATGTTGCCCACTTTCTCTTATGCTACACTTCATAGAGTTCAAACATTTCCAGAAGAAATTTGGGCAAACACTTTCCTGCACAGAATTATGCTTGCAAATAAGCAATGCCAAGATTGAGGAGGTTAACTAATTAATCAGATTGTATGAGACAGAGTGACAGATAATCATGATACATTTCTTTGTTGTAGTTCTTCTTTGGGATCACAGATCTCCTACATTTTGCTGCAAATGCTTTACTTTTATATTTCCTAGACTAGACATAAGATGATGATATTGATAAATTCTGAAAAGATAACAAGAAAACTTTTCTGGCTTTGAAAATTGGGCCAGCTCTTTGCCTTGAAAAACTGTTCTTTCTATCACAATGCTAAGATGCTCTGTGACTCCCTGGCTGTTTTGAATAAAAGTGATGTGTGAAAGTATTTGATTGAGGAGCTTTACTAGACAAAGGAAGATTTTCTCCTCGGGGGCTTGGTTACCTAAGTTAAAATTCACCAATAAAGATGAAGCATCGCGCATCTGGCTGGTGATTTGAGGCATGCTCTAGTTCTTCAAAAAATCTTTTGCACCGGCACTGGTTACTTCACAAGAATCTGTCTGTTGTGGAATGAAAGAAACTATTGAGTTCAATACATGGTTGTATGTCTGCTAAGTAAACTTGTTGAAGATTACATACATAAGAGACATTTCAGGTTATAACATGAATCTGCTTGAGATGAATAGACAGTATGTTTCTATCTTTACTGAATGTAATGCAAATAATAATTTTCAAATGAAGAAAAAACACACCTTCAGCCCAGCTGAATGACTATGTGGAAATGTTGATAAATGGTAAACAAACACCAACAACTTTCCCATATTATTTTATTTATTTATTTATTTTTCCTTGTCATTTTTGGACTTTTACAAAAATAAATAGTAGTTTTGTAATCTGTCTTTGATTCGACAAATTTATAAGAAAAAATTGAATATTATGTTTTTAACAGTGTGTATGTTGGATATGACAGTGGTTTGAGAGTGTTTTATTATGAGGTGAAAATCATTATCCTGCTGGTAATTTCATAAAGTTTGTCCAATTAGATTTGTTAATCACTGTCTACTGTGATAACCTGCTGTATACCATGTGTCCTGCTTTTATGGTTTTGTGCCAGATAAATGAGGCACAGGTCTCATAGCTGAACAAATATTTCTGGGGGTTGGGGTCAATAATTGGCGCTTTAGGCTAGTCTTCCTAACCCAATTACAAGTAAAATAAATATCAAAGGAGAAAAAACAAAAAAATATGTAAGTAATCAAGTTTTGAACTAGAAAATATCCTTGTGTTTATTCACATTATCCTCAAAAGATCTGTCATACTAACACTAAAAAACTGTTTGAGGAATGAAACTATTGTGCGGACATTTTATACATTTTTGTAACTTTGTTCATCTTGCATCATTAGTCAATTTAAGTTTACTCAGAGATGGTGAAAATGAAATTTTGGCTATATCAAATGAATTTCAGATAAAACCCCAGAAAAACGTATTTGAACAATTTTTCTCCTCGGCACAAAGCTTATATTCATCATGAAATTAGATTTTGAATAACTAAATCTTATCTTCAAGGTTGTCAGCTTTTGGGATGTTTCACACAGATAAAGCAATTCTGTGCACTAATTTTCAACTACTATAATAGCATGGTAACCCTGGTTTAATGATTTTATTGCTTGATAATGTCTATTAAAGACAAGAAGCAGAAAATAATTAAAATTAAACTGAAAAAAATCCAGTAAAACTAATTAAGAGTGAAGGAAGAATGGATTAAAGGTAACAATTAGAAGATATAAAATCAATTCAGAGAAAGCTCTAGGTTACAAAAATGAAACTGAAAGTAAAATTAATTAAGATTTACTAAGTAGATCCATCAACCAACCTCTATCTAATATTTGTTTGTCTTGCAAAATTTCCCCAATTTCTTTTATCATTTTGCCTCAAGCAAGGCTTTGACACTAAGGGTTATCAAGTATGAAAGAGTATGAGAAAAAGAAAAACATTATTAAGAAGAGACAACAATAAAAGATCAGGAAGTAAGGCAGAAGACAATGATTGATCTTCAAAAAATTTACATGCAATGTCAAAGTTGACTATAAGGGAGTTGCACAAACAAGAAGTGCAAGAGAAAATACTGTTAGCATAGAATTTATAGTTACATCTAGTCCTTTCAAATGTAAAATGATGATTTTTAACTGCCAATCAAGTACTGCAGTTTAATTTTTTTTAGCAAGTAAAAGAAAATGCCATAACAATTCAGAAATTAAACTTCCCAATAAAAATTGGTAATAATTTCTCATTCAACTTTTAGTAAAAAAAAAAAAAATGAAATTTTTTATTTTAAGACATCTTTAACATATTAAATAATTCTATTAATTATACTATTCATTAATTATTTCAAAACATTGTCATGATGTGGTAATTGCTTCAACTTTTTGCATATATTTCTAAAACTAATTATTTTTTCTGGACATAAAGGGGATTTCTTGTGATTTTGTGACCAAAGTAGGAGTGAAGATGATGTTTGCAGCTGATATGTTTGAGAAATTATATGACTTGAATATATTGCAGCGAAAGGGGCTGTTCGCATATGAAATGTTGAGGCATATGAGTCTATTGAGAGCAAATTTTATTATTTCCCTTTTTTTTAGGAAAACAGAAAGTGCCTGAAAGTGCTTCTTCCAAGATTATGGATCATTTGCTGAGTTTGATGGATGAGGTCACATGAATAATTCAGGACTTCAAGAAAATTCAAATTGTTATCCTTTCACTGCTGTACCTAAGGAGGTGCAGCTTGATTTAACATACAGTCAAATCACATACAGAAAGAAATGTTTCTGTGACATTAATAGAATTTTACAAATTTCAATCGACATTATTTACATAATTTAGACTATTGTCCTCATCTATGTTTATTACAACGTTTCGACCACTGTACGCTCCAGCCTTCTTCAGGTGTTTGGAATGTTGAACTGAAAGCCTTATTTCGCTCACTGTGCCATGTTTTAATGGATGTCAGTTATCTTCTGTTAATCTCCTTCTGAAAGTTCTCCACTGTCTTATCCAGGTATTGAACTCACACTCTTTGGGTCCTGTCACTGGATCGAAATTTATCCACTGGGCCATGTGTCCTTGAGGACATCTGTGTATGAATTTCTGAATATTACAAAACTAATGTCTTCAGCAAGCATTTTTGACGAGTGCTCATATTGCAATTTTTGTTGTTATTATTGCTTTTCTCTGGCACTTCTTATTACTGGTTCCCATATTGTATTCATTTCTATGCTTGGTTAACTCGGGAGATTTTTGTGGTCTAGCATATGTGCTGATTGCTTACGAATTTTCCAATGGTGTTCTTTGTCTATGATTTCAAACTGATCCCACAGAGGGTGGTGATCTCCCTTCTCTCTCCATCTGTAGTCAGCCACGCCTGATTTTTCCACTTCTCCTCATGTTACACATGGTACAGTGGATAAAGGCATTAGTTCGATCCAGTGACAGGACCCAAGGTTTGTGTGTTCAGTACCAGGCTAAGACAGCGGAGATACAGGCTATATATCTATATATATATATATATATATATATATATATATATATATATATATATATATATATATATATATATATATATATATATATGTATATGTATATATATATATATATATATGTATTTATATATATATGTATGGAAATATATATATATATATATATGTATGTATTTATATATATGTATGTATGAAATATATATATATATATATATATATATATATATATGTATGTATGTATATATATATATCTATGTATATATATATATATATATATATATATATATATATATATATATATATATATATATATATATATATATATATATATATATATATATATATATATATATATATATATATATATATATATATATATATATGTGTGTATATATATATATATATATATACCGATTCCAGGAAAATGTTGATTCACGATTCCGATACCAAGACGATTCCGATTTCGATTCCTTGCTTACTTAGGTTCTACCTGTATGTGTAGGGAACCCCAATTTTCAGCGATCACTGGAATCGATTACGGAATCGATCACGGGCATCATGGAATTGTTTTGAAACGGAAGCCAGTTTTTTTTTTTTCTAATCGTTTTCAATGTTAAATTAATCTTTTTTTTTTCTTTTTTTTTCTTTTCTTTTCTTTTTTTTAATATAATGCTTTAACAAAATGTCTTTTGTATTTTTGTAAATATTTTAAAGCAGGACCTTCTTATTTCTTTTAATTTTGATATTTTGATACTGAATAGAGTTGCCAATAAAATCCTCTCCTGTGGTACACCCATTTCTTGTATCCTTGGGTTAGATAGTGTCTTCCCAATTCTTGTTTTAAAACTCCTATTGTTTAAAAAAATTTAAAATAAAAATTGGCATTCTGCTTGCTAATACAAGTTCTTTTAAATCCCTAATGATTCCATGTTTCCAGCGTTTGTCATAGGGATTTTTCTAAATCAAATCAAAATTGCTACAAGGTGTTTCTTATTTACATTATTCGGACTATTGTCCTCATCTTTGTCGCCATATTTATAACAACGTTTCAGCCGTTGTACGCTCCAGCCTTCTTCAGGTGGTTGGAATGTCGAACTGAACCCCTTATTTCGCTCACTGGGGTAGACTCTTCTAGTTCCACGTGCCATGTTTTAATAGATGTCAGTTATCAGTTATCTCCTGTTAATTCCCCTCTGAAAGTTCTCCACTGCCTTAACTGGGTATTGAACTCACACTCTTTAAATTTTGTTTTTTTGGTATAGGATATACCAAATATTGTTGCAAATATTATACCAGATATTGTTGCTTCTTGCTAGAGGTTAGCAAAGTTACTCGTGATCCATATAGTATTGAAAATTTGAAGTAGGTATCGATGGGATATTCTAGGTAGGTACTTTTGAAATTGATAATGTATCTCATCTGGGCCTACAGCTGTATCATGGGTCTTGGCCAAAGAGTCAAAGCGCTCCTCTATTGAGAAAGCTTTGTTGTAGTCTTAAATCTGGAATTTAATATTTTCTTTTTCTTCATTTACTTTGGTGTTTATAAATATTTTGTTTGCTTTATGGGGTGAGAAATTCTATTCAAAACATTCTGCTAAAATGTTGGTGATATCTTGTTTATTTGTGATTTTTATATTGTTTTGGATAATATGTTGTAATGGAGGGTGTCTAGACTTAGTCACGACAAACAGAGAATCGAAATGATTAAAGTGAGAAGATGCCAGACGCCGGGCATACTCTACAAACTTTTTCCGAGCGCTCTGCACTGTCATCAGATTGACACCAAAACACTCTGAAATGTTCATATTTGAGCTCCCGGTGCGAATGCCAAGCAGTACAGCATGTCCTTTCCAAATTTCTGGTGGAATGAACTGAGTCATGATATATTTCTTCACGGGCGGTGCTTAATTGACCATACTATGTGTTGCAAGCGAAAAATAAATCAAAAACAACGCGCATGCGTGAAATTAAAAATGTAAAATTTTGACAATATATACATCGCACCCAGTATAGATTGATAATTCATAAGAATAAAACAAAACTCTCTCCACATTCCCCTATTTCGGCCATGTGCCACATTTCTGTTATTAGAGAATAAATATCCATAATGATTTACAGGCAAAATCAAGGTGTTTTGACTACTTTTTCAACGTTAAACACGCTAGCTTCAAAATATAAATAACTCTTTGGAAACATTAGAAAATGAATGAAATTATTGAAAATCGATATGCAATCAATCAAAATGTATTGATTTTAACTAGTTTCATAAGCTTTGACAAAGAGATATTACAAATTTTAAGTTTTACTTAATTTTGAAATACGTAATGATTTACATGCAAAATCAAGGAGTTTTGACTACTTTTTCAACGTTAAACACGCTAGCTTCAAAATATAAATAACTCTTTGGAAACATTAGAAAATCAATGAAAGTATAGAAAATCCATCAATCAAAATGATTGATTTTAACTAGCAAACTTTGACAAAGTGATATTACAAATTTTAAGTTTTACTTAATTTTGAAATACGAAATTTTAATACAAAATCAAGGAGTTTTGTTTTTCAACGTTAAACACGCTAAACTCTTTGGAAACAAAAATCAATGAAAGTATAGAAAATCGATATGCAATCAATCAAAATGATTGATTTTAACTAGTTTCATAAACTTTGATCCATTACAAGACTATTATCCATTAGACTCTACAAACTTTTACCGAGTGCTCTGCACTGTCATCAGATTGACACCAAAACACTCTGAAATGTTCATATTTGAACTCCCGGTGCGAATGCCAAGAAGTACAGCATATCCTTTACAAATTTCTGGTGGAATAAACTGAGTCATGATATATTTCGGGCGGTATATAATTGAGCCTAATATGTGGTGCAAGCGAAAAAAAAAATCAAAAACAAAGTACATGCGCGAAATTAAAAATGTCATATTGTGACAATTTATATATCGCACCTGTATAGATTGATAAATCATAAGAATAAAACAAAAACGTCAAGTTGCCTAACATCGTACAATACAATTTAACATCACTTTGGAACACTTGATTGATCGTATGAATGTGCAAAATGTCTGGTTGGTCATGAGTCGGACTATCCAATTAAAAAATATTTAAATATACAATTTCAAAAATCGAAATATAAATATACTTGATATAGAACAATAATTTTACTGACTGTTAGTAACTCTAACACATTTTACTTCTATTAATGAATTATAGTCTATAAAAACTAATAATGAAACATTTTAATGTTGTAATTTAAATTGTAGTTAATTAAAATGAATTCAAACCTAAACTTCTTTTAAATTGTAATTAAATAAATAAATAAAGTCTACTAAAACAGAGAAATGAAAATATCACTTTAGTAATATTTAAATATAAAATTTTTAAAAAATCGTAATATACTTGATGTGATAATTATTATACAAACTGTAAGGGATTCTAATTACATTTAATGGTTCTTGAAAGAAATATAGTATATTAGAAATTAAAATTAAAAATATTTCAAATCGTACTTAAATAAAATGTATTCTTGCTTAACCCCCCTCCCCACAATTCTTTATATATAGGAAAGAAAAAAATGCCCTAAGAATTTTAGCCATTAACAATATAATTAAAAAAATCTAGACGACGGGCATTTTGATTTTTAATTTATCAATGGTTATATGCATTAAATAGTTTGTAATTTAGATTGTGTGATGAATGACCACAATGCACATTTATCAATGATTATGTCGAGTTAACCCCTCCTAATTATCGAAACTGCCCCTAAGGGATGTTCTCCTACACTGTAAATAATCTGGGATATTTTTTCTCTCTCTCTTACTTTTTTCACTTAACGTCAACATGCAAGTCTCTTGTGGAAAATGCGTTCCCTTTGGGAAATGCATGAACAAACCTCACATGGGTAACTCATGTACATAGACTTGACCTCAATCGGCAGGCATTTAAAAAAATTCTTTTTCAAAAATACAACTCTAATCCAAATTTAATCAACGTTGTTTCTTCTGGGATCATCAGATAAAGTGTGACATATCTCAAAAAGCGACTGACTGTTCTTTTTTCATTCTGTGACGATGTCATTTGAAGAAAACTTAGAATTTGCAAGTACGATAATAATAGCAAATTTGCCACAATGCTGCTTCTATTAAATTCTGTGCACCAACATTATCCACGCATAGCAAACAAATGAGCTTTCTTTCTCAACCAAAACCTTTCCAACAGTCAGGAACCAATACAACGGGATGACAAAATCAAATTCTATGTCGAGTATTGAAAAAAGACAAATTTTAACGTTACCTACGCATGTTTCAGAGCGTGCTACTTTCAACTCGAAAATGACAGCACAAGCATATTTTCGTCGACCTGTTTAAACATGCATGTCAGACACACTTTCAACACCTTTTCTTTTCAACTCACAAGGACAGACATAAACCCACATGAACATGACTTATGGACAGAAAAATTTCTACCTATCTGGAGGGGTGTATTGTCTGGTTAATCCCTCCTAATTTTCAAAACTGCTTCTAGGGGATGCTCTCCAGTACTATGAATACGCTGCGATATTTTTCTCGCTTCCTTCTTACATTTTCTGCTTACACATCAACATCAGAAATTTACAAATCTCTCGCGGAGAACGCGTTCCGTTTGAGAAACGTATGAAAAAACCACATAAACAATACACATACGCAAGCACATTCACCCACTTCACATACCTTGAACCAAAACGATTTTCACATTTTTGTTACAAAAATCTTTGTCTTTGTCATTTGTATACCTTGCTTGTTAATACATTATCATTTCTTTGGGCATATATATTGCTTCTTGTCATTATATTTTTGCATTTCACACACTGAGTTCGCCATCTTTGTGGAATTTTCGAGAGACAAGCATGTTATTCCCAATTTCAAATACTGACGTTAATGCCCGCAACAAATTGAGAAATACATAACCGGCATTATATGGACCAAACAGACAGGTTAATTCGGATAGTCCAATACATGACCACAGGAGACAGTTTGATTTGTTGTATGATTTACCAGTAATTGATACGCAAAAAGCAGGGGCTAATTTGGATAGTCCGACTCATGACCAACCAGATATTTTGCACATTCAATCAAGTGTTCCAAAGTGAGGTTAAATTGTATTGTACGATGGTAGGCAACTTGACGTTTTTGTTTTATTCTTATGATTTATCAATCTATACAGGGTGCGATGTATATATTGTCAAAATTTTACATTTTTAATTTCGCGCATGAGCGTTGTTTTTTATTTATTTTTCGCTTGCACCACATAGTAGGGTCAATTAAGCACCGCCCGTGAAGAAATATATCATGACTCAGTTCATTTCACCAGAAATTTGGAAAGGACATGCTGTACTGCTTGGCATTCGCACCGGGAGCTCAAATATGAACATTTCAGAGTGTTTTGGTGTCAATCTGATGACAGTGCAGAGCGCTCGGAAAAAGTTTGTAGAGTATGCCCGGCGTCTGGCATCTTCTCTCTTTAATCGTTTCGATTCTCTGTTTGTCGTGACTAAGTCTAGACACCCCCCATTACAACATATTATCCAAAACAATATAAAAATCACAAATAAACAAGATATCACCAACATTTTAGCAGAATGTTTTGAATAGAATTTCTCACCCCAAAAAGCAAACAAAATATTTATAAACACCAAAGTAAATGAAGAAAAAGAAAATATTAAATTCCAGATTTAAGACTACAACAAAGCTTTCTCAATAGAGGAGCGCTTTGACTCTTTGGCCAAGACCCATGATACAGCTGTAGGCCCAGATGAGATACATTATCAATTTCAAAAGTACCTACCTAGAATATCCCATCGATACCTACTTCAAATTTTCAATACTATATGGATCACGAGTAACTTTGCTAACCTCTAGCAAGAAGCAACAATATCTGGCATAATATTTGCAACAATATTTGCTATATCCTATACCAAAAAACCAAAATTTAAAGAGTGTGAGTTCAATACCCAGTTAAGGCAGTGGAGAACTTTCAGAGGGGAATTAACAGGAGATAACTGATAACTGACATCTATTATAACATGGCACGTGGAACTAGATGAGTCTACCCCAGTGAGCGAAATAAGGGGTCTGAACATTCGACATTCCAACCACCTGAAGAAGGCTGGAGCGTACAACGGCTGTAACGTTGTTATAAATATGGCGTCAAAGATGAGGACAATAGTCCGAATAATGTAAATAAGAAGCACCTTGTAGCAATTTTGATTTGATTTAGAAAAATCCCCATGACAAAGCCTGGAAACATGGAATCATTAGGGATTTAAAAGAACTTGTATTAGCAAGCAGAATGCCAATTTTTATTTTAAATTTTTTTAAACAATAGGAGTTTTAAAACAAGAATTGGGAAGACACTATCTAACCTAAGGATACAAGAAATGGGTGTACCGCAGGAGATGATTTTATTGGCAACTCTATTCAGTCTCAAAATATCAAATGTAAAGAAATATGAAGTTCCTGCTTTAAAATATTTACAAAAATACAAAAGACAGTTTTTTAAAGCATTATATTAAAAAAAAGAAAAGAATATAAAAAAAGTAAAGAAAAAAGATTAATTTAACATTGAAAATGATTGCAAAAAAAAAACTGGCATCCGTTTCAAAACAATTCCGCGATTCCCGTGATCGATTCCCGTAATCGATTCCCGTGATCGCTGAAAATTGGGGTTCCCTACACATACAGGTAGAATCTAAGTAGGCAAAGAATCGAAATCGGAATCGGAATCGTCTTGGTATCGGAATCGTGAATCAACATTTTCATGGAATCGGTATCGTTATTGGAATCGGAAAAAAAATTAGGAATCGTCCCAACACTAATCTTAAACTAAAGTTTTTTCTTATTTAAGCCAATATGCACAGATCACCTGCTGCACAGCCTCTATATGTGGCATTTAACTGTAAAAAAAGGGAAAGGGGGGGCCCATTGCATTTTTTCGGTCCAAGGGCCACTACTCTCAGTCCGCTCCAGCCTCTATCTAATTCAAAGGAAATGTAAATGCATTTCTGTTTTGCCTTTTGTTTACCTAGTTGCATAGGTAAGACAATCATTCCAATCTCATTTTACTGCCGTCTACCTGAGTAACTGTTGAAGTGGCTGGTTTCAGCCAGTTCCTTGCGATATTCAGCTGTTTTTAGCCTGCCAAATTCATAATTGATATAGAGAAGCCAGTATTAATTAATGATTGTGTTTTACATCTCAATACCATAACATTGCATGTTAATTCAACTGATTCAGTCATAATCTCATAAACTCTTATCTTTTATTTTTTCTTTCTTTATTTTCCTTGCTGTCAGACAAGATGCACCTATCATAATCACCGCTCTCTATCAATAACTTTTTTCATGCCTATGAGAGCTCTCTCTTCTGTCCTTCCCTGTTTGTTCACATGGCTTCCTTCAGAGTGCATTCCTTCCACTCTCCCACAGCACTTAATGATTACTACTGGATTTTGTCAACAAAAACAGTGTAAAATATCATCTTGTAACATTTACTGAGGAAATTATATTTAGTGCTGCATGTTCAATAGCTAAACATTTTTTTTTATTTTAATCATATTCATTTGGGTCACCCTTGCTCTTTCTGTGGTTTAAATGTTTCCTTCCTGCACCAGGGTCAGAGTTCTTTTTTTAGTGGGAGTTTTCTTTGTCCATTTCAATCTTTTTTCTACATACATACATTATCTTCCTTGATATCCAATCCATTAACCTTTGCTACTCTTAGGTTTTCCCTATCCAGTGCTTCTGGGAGAAAACTCCAATTGCCAGAGATTGCTTTGACCTATGTCTCTCTCAGTTACATATTATCAAGAATGCGCAGATACTTTCCATTCCATAAAGACCAATGATCAATGTTGGTCACATCTTTTTTTAGTTTTCAATCCTATGATTAATGGCACCAAATGTGCCTTTAACCATAGAATTGTTCATGTATTGAATATTGCTGTCACATCTGGTCTGGTGCTTCTGCTATGTATTTAGAGATTCTTGATAAAATCATAAGAAGAATTTGCAATGTTATTGATCCTGACATGGCATCTTTCCACTTTCCCACCACTGTTGTAACCCTTTTTCGTCATCACAGCATCAAGTGTAACATAAATGTTACCTAATCAGCTATTCTGGATCACCCATATGCTGAATATAAACTGGAGCTAAGTAATCATGATACCAGGTGCTACAGTTTAGTGCAGAATGCATGAATTGGGCATAGCTATTTCAATTGTTTGTCTCCCCACCAGACATGTGTCATCTAGTGGAATCCGATTTTTTTTTACTTGCTGGGATGAATTATATGGCATATCTTTTTATTCACTCCAACAGATTAAGGTTTTTGTTTGTGGGCCAGGTGATGTCTTGATCCTCATGAGTTTCTTAATTTGAGAGATGTTCTTGAAAGGCAGTGAATTTCTAGCAGTAATAACAAACTGTTGACAAAGCTATCAACAGTTTATTAATGACGAGAAAATATAAAAGTTACAACAATCAAATTTAAGTAGTTTAACTTCAGTAAATTATTTTCTTCTCTTGAGAGATATCTAATAGTTAAAATGCAGGTGTGCTGCTAGTGTTGCTGCTGCTAGAATTTTGATGAAAATGGTTGACAGTGTGGTCTCGGAAACTGCTAGTGTGAACTGACTGTGGATGAACATTCTGCAGGATTTTCTCATACTTTTACACTTGGTAATTCTTCTTAGTGGCAAAGCCTTGCTTGGTGTAAAATGATTAAAAACTGTTAGCTGTTTTAATGCTAAGCTAATAAAAACAGCTTTTATAGCTTTTGCATTGGTATATTATTATTAAGAGAATTGCAATTTCAGTTATTAAAATTACATTTTTATTTTTCAGAGGATTCTCATGAAACCATAAAATGTAAATCTAACAGTCAATTTTTGTTTATATTTATATTCAGTTGAAAATAATGATTATTTCACAATTTTGTTGATGATGTTTTTTGGATTTAAATTCTGTTTGTAACAAACAGCATACAGAGAACAGCTCGAAGACGATCATCGCTGCTTGGTTTTGCACGTAGATCACTATGTATTTCAAACCTTTGTAAAACATAAAAGGGAGAAGGAAGAGAGGGAATGGCAGGTCGTGGGTAAGGCGAAAGGGAAGACCCAGGCTGCGGGACCTCGTCCTACACCAAAAACAGCAAATGACACATACAGCCCCACTCCCTCAACCAGTGCTAAGGGCGACTCTCCGGTCAGCTATTCAGCGAAACTGCAGCAGAGTATGATCAGATATGAGCCGTCCTTTGAAAAAAAAAAAAGAAGTTACAACTTCTCCAGGAATCTTTAAAAACAAAAAACATAACAGAGAAAAAGAAAACTGGCATCTCTTTTTCGGCACCATCTTCCCCTGACACAAAACCACACTCTATGGTCACTCTCCAAGTCTCAAGTCCTTAAGCAAAAGTTCAACCACACATAACAACACTGAAGAAGGCATCCAACTCATCTTCTGCCATCCTTCCCAAAGAAAAACACCCATCAATTCCCCTCATAAACCTGAAAAAAAAAAAAAAAAACGTAGTCCATCATCTGCTTCACCAGAGCAAATAGCGGAAAAGAAGATTAAATCAAAATCCATATTCAATACAGGGGAAGACGTGTGCCGAGTTTCGTAGGATCTTGAAGAAAAGGCTTTAGTTTATGCCAGAAAAGTGAAAAACAAAACCTCTAATAAACTTCAGGAAAATACAGAACATGGATGTAGAGGACCCTAGAAGTTTTCCTAAAGCGAAAAGGGTCCTCACCGTTGTTCGTTCTGGAGTAGCAGGAAAACAGATTTGGGCCACGATGGCGGAAGCCAATGAAACTTTTGGAATGTTCCCGCCCATGGCCTGTTTCGAAGACGAAGTTGTAAAGAAATTACATCAATATTGTTCAGGGAGGTTCCCAGGTTTTGTTCACCCCTCCCTGTATAGAGCCTTAAAATTAACCTTCCCCTTGGACATTGGTGGCCTGTCTCCTGATGGCTCCATGAAGAGTGAGATGGGTACTGGCTCATTGGGAGAGGCCGTTGGTGTCCTGACCCGGCCATGTTCAATGCAGGAGAGCAACCCTAATCGGTTTTCATCATGGTTAGCAAGTCTGAATGCCCGAGGCCTGAGGTCGGAGTCTCGCAGGGCGAGGCTCTGTCGTGACCTTCAGCGTCTTGGGGTGAATATTTGTTGTGTAAAAGAGACCCGGTTTTCTACTCATGACTATGAGAACATACTGTCTATGGGGTTCTCCCTCTTTTCAGCCTGTTTTGATGGCCGTTCGAGAGGTATCTCTTCGCTGGTAAGCAAGTCTTTGAAGGCGGCGTGTGTTCTTGTCTTCGCGGATCCGGCGGGCAGACTTTGCGAGCTGAATGTTACCATAAAGGATAAGGCTCTTCGTCTCATACGCTAGCTTCAAAATATAAATAACTCTTTGGAAACATTAGAAAATCAATGAAATTATTGAAAATCGATATCAAATCAATCAAAATGTATTGATTTTAACTAGTTTCATAAGTTTTGACAAAGTGATATTACGAATTTTAAGTTTTACTTAGTTTTGAAATACATAATGATTTACATGCAAAATCAAGGTGTTTTGACTAATTTTTCAACGTTAAACTCGCTAGCTTCTAACAGCAGTTAAACAGTTTCGATAAGTACCGGAACGAACACCCTCGGGGGGTAGTGTGGACTTGGACTAATAGTGGCGGCTCGGCTAGTTATCTAGACCGAGTCTTAGTTAGGAGAGTCGATGTAGGGCTCTTAGGGTGTCCAAGTTTCCATGAGATAGTTTATACGGATCATAGGCTTGTCCGGGTCCGTGTAAACTTAGATAAACCTAAGGTTAGGATGGCTGGCTACTGGAAATTAAACTCATCATTATTTGGTGAGCAAGATTTCCGGGACCAGCTGCTACTAATGATATAGAGGGAACTGACGGGAGCGGTTGTGGGAAATACCTGGTGGGATAATTTAAAATCCAAAATTAGAACGTTTGCTTCTGATTATAGTCGTCGGCTCAATCTAGATAAATTAGCGGCGCAAACGGCTTTAGAGCAGAAGGTTGATCGGGCAGTCAAATCCCGTGTTAGTGGGGACATAGCTTTAGCCTCCTTGCTTATCAAGAAGGATCAAGCTCTGGTAGTTAGGGCTAGGTTAAAAAGAATGTCCTCTGAGGCAACGAATATGGCCGCTGAATTGCGCGCAGAGGAAGCTCGGAATGCATCACGGCGACATATTGCGTGCGTCACATTGCCGGATAATCGGACCGTGACTACAAACGAAGGCATATGCGAGGATTTTCGTGACTAGTTTCAGGTGCTTTTTAACAGGGAGCCCGGTCTGAGCCCTGCTCAGTTCGACGCCTATTTAGCTGATTTTCCCTGCCTCGAGGCAGCTGAAGCAGCTGAAACAGCTAGGTGCGACGGTCCCATTACAGAGTCGGAAATCTGGGAAGCGATGAAACAGGTTGGCCTCGACAAATCACCGGGACTCGATGGTCTTCCGTACGAAGTGTACTTGAGGCAGTCGCCCGTTTTTGTTCAGCTGCTGGCACTGATTTTTGGCAACTGGATGAAGCATGGGTCTATACAGCAACGCTTTACCGGGGGCGTGATCAAGTTGTTACGCAAGGACAAAAACGGTGGGGATGGGTTAGGTAACTTTCGCCCTTTAACTATGTTAAACACAGAGTTAAAGATTTTGGCTAAGATCTTGGCTAACCGTTTGCAGGTTGTCCTGTCTCGTCTGATTGGCTCGGAACAGACTTGTGCTGTGAAGGGTAGGACGATTAAGGACAATCTCCATATGGTACGCCTGATCATCGAGCAAGTCGACAGTGAAGCCGCGCTGATCAATTTAGATCAGTTCAAGGCATTCGATAGGGTTGACCATCGGTTTCTGGAGGCTGTTCTTTCGGCGGCCGGTTTCGGGCCGTAGTTTCGCACCTGGATCCGACTTCTGTATGCGACTCCTGGTGCGCTGGTGGAAGTGATGGTGACAGGGGCCAAGATCAACCGCGATAAGTCTGTTTGCTTGCGGCTGGGTGCTTGGAAGTGAGTTTCTCTTCCCGGACCTTTCCACTGGACGGATGGGCCGTTCAAGATTCTCGGAATCTGCTTCGCTCCTGATTTCCGGTTGGAAATGAATTGGTCGTAGGTGTGAGGGAAGGCCGAGATCGCAATTAATTTGTGGTCTCGGAGGAATCTTTCCTTAAAGGGGAAGGCGGAAGTTTGTGTTTCACACATCTACCCGATTCTCCTTTACCGACACTCGGTGCTTCTACTTCCGTATGGCACTTTGCTGGCGTTAGTGAGGCTATTGTTCTCATTCTTGTGCGGAGGCAAGGCCGCCAGAGTCACTCGGGGGATCTGTTGCCTTCTTCCTTCTGAAGGCGGTCGGGGCATGCCAAGCATTGAGATTCGTCAACATATGCTTCACATCAGATTTCTAGATCGAATTTTTCGCGAACCAGATGAGGAGGGCGCATTCTGGAAGGAAGACGCCCGTAAGAACTTCCCATCCCTGAGAAGTGCACTCGTGCGAGGAAGAGGCCCGCCGTTTACCCCTAGCCGAATGCTCCTTCTATCGCGAATGTCGTCTTGTAGGTTGAAAGGTATGTATGAATGTGTTCTTTTGGTGTAAGAAATACTATTCGTACGATTGTGTCGGTGTCTGCGAGTAGCTAAGTTATATTTAAGACAGAAGAAGACCGTACTCTCCACATTCCCCTATTTCGGCCATGTGCCACATTTCTGTTATTAGAGAATAAATATCCATATTTATTTACAGTTGTTTTGACTACTTTTTCAACGTTAAGCACGCTAGCTTCAAAATATAAATAACTCTTTGGAAACATTAGAAAATCAATGAAATTATTGAAAATCGATATGCAATCTATCAAAATGTCGTTATTTTAACTAGTTTCATAAGTTTATGGAAAGATTCCTCCGAGACCACAAATTAATTGCGATCTCAACCTTCCCTCGCACCTCCGACCAATTCATTTCCAACTGGAAATCAGGAGCGAAGCAGATTCCGAGAATCTTGAACGGCCCATCCGTCCAGTGGAAAGGTCCGGGAAGAGAAACTCACTTCCAAGCACCCAGCACCTTATCGCGGTTGATCTTGGCCCCTGTCACCATCACTTCCACCAGCGCACCAGGAGTCGCATACAGAAGTCGGATCCAGGTGCGAAACTACGCCCGAAACCGGCCGCCGAAAGAACAGCCTCCAGAAAACGATGGTCAACCCTATCGAATGCCTTGAACTGATCTAAATTGATCAGCGCGGCTTCACTGTCGACTTGCTCGATGATCAGGCGTACCATATTCATTGTCCTGAATCGTCCTACCCTTCACAGCAACAAGTCTGTTCCGAGCCAATCAGACGAGACAGGACAACCTGCAAACGGTTAGCCAAGATCTTAGCCAAAATCTTTAACTCTGTGTTTAACATAGTTAAAGGGCGAAAGTTACCTAACCATCCCACCGTTTTGTCCTTGCGTAACAACTTGATCACGCCCCCGGTAAAGCGTTGCAGTATAGACCCCTGCTTCATCCAGTTGCCAAAAAATCAGTGCCAGCAGCGGAACAAAAACGGGCGACTGCCTCAAGTACACTTCGTACGGAAGACCATCTAGTCCCGGTGATTTGTCGAGGTCAACCTGTTTCAGCGCTTCCCAGATTTCCGTGGGACCGTCGCACCTAGCTCTTTCAGCTGCTTCAGCTGCCTCGAGGCAGGGAAAGTCAGCTAAATAGGCGTCGAACTGAGCAGGGCTCAGACCGGGATCCCTGTTAAAAAGCTCCTGAAACTAGTCACGAAAAGCCTCGCATATGCCCTCGTTCGTAGTCACGGTCCGATTATCCGGCAATGTGACGCACGCAATATGTCGCCGTGATGCATTCCGAGCTTCCTCTGCGCGCAATTCAGCGGCCATATTCGTTGCCCCTGAAGAGGACATTCTTTAACCTAGCCCTAAAAACCAGAGCTTGATCCTTCTTGATAAGCAAGGAGGCTAAAGCTATGTCCCCACTAACACGGGATTTGACTGCCCGTTCAACCATCTGCTCTAAAGCCGTTTGCGCCGCCAATTTATCTAGATTGAGCCGACGACTATAATCAGCAGCAAACGTTCTAATTTGGGATTTTAAATTATCCCACCAGGCATTTCCCACAACCGCTTCCGTCAGTTCCCCTCTGTATCATTAGTAGCAGCTGGTCCACCTAAATCTTGCTCACCAAATAATGATGAGTTTAATTTCCAGTAGCCAGCCATCCTAACCTTAGGTTTATCTAAGTTTACACGGTCCCGGACAAGCCTATGATCCGTATAAACTATCTCATGGAAATTGGACACCCTAAGAGCCCTACATCGACTCTCCTAACTAAGACTCGGTCTAGATAACTAGCCGAGCCGCTGTGACGTCTTCCCCCGGTCGCAGCGCCGACTCCACGTTCTATCCTGATCTACCACGGCGCCAGTTGTGACGTCCCCAAACAGCACCAATTGTGACGTCCTCGCCGCGGCGCCAGCTGTTCGCTCCTCGCTGCTCCGTTCGGGTGTCGCTGCTCCAAACGTGACGTCCGCCTGTCGCGTCAGTCGTGTTGTCTCGTCCTGTGACGACCAACTGGCTTGGTATCGGTCGCGGCACCCAAATGTCACGTTCGAACCTTTTGGTGATTCGAGTGGGAATCTGGTTAGATTTGATATCAGCCTCGTCGTTCCCAACTCGCTTCCAACGTCTGGTTACCAAGGTAACTGCATTGATCTCCAGTCTGCCTACCTACGTTGTTAATTGATCTTAGACAGACGAGATCAAACAGTGGTTGGGGCCGTAATGCAAACTGAGTTCAACGGTGGGGATACTACACAAATATGCATAAAAGAACATAAAATGAAAACTCAAAAAGTTCAAAGTATCAAAGAAAAAGGTAACAAACTTTATGTCTAGTTGTTCGATACATAGGACTGCATCTATCTCCCGACCCGTTCTGTGGATTGTGACACGTCGTTTTCCGTTAGGCAAGTTTTTAACGCTTCAAGTTGTTTGCTCTCTAAGAAATTGGCGTTTCGGTGTGTCTTTGGACGAAAGTCGAAAAAAAAAAAACTTATTTCGGTGGTCTGGTTCTGAGTCGCTCTTCAAAATAATTGTTCTTGGGTTGAAGAGGAGTCCGGAATTTTGCGTGAATCTTGGTCAGCTATCTGCGAGGCGGCTTCAACTCTGGAAACTCAACTCTCCGCTGGAGCCCAAACTCTGATTTCTGCCTGTTGGGGCCTCGCTTTTATTGACGCCGACCAAAACCGGGGTGGGTCTGTCGGCGTCGGGGGGTTCCTCGATAATTCTAAATACATATCCACCTCTATTATTTCTGGTTAGGGATTTTCCACTCGTTTCCATTTTTGGGAACCTTTCCTCACTCCCACTTTCTCACCATACTTCTGAGGCGCGTGAACTGCCCTCCCCGCTTCCTCGTAGCAGCTTCTCATACTTATACTCTGGATGAGGCGTCGACAGCCTTCTTCGTGCGTCACGTGATCACCACTCGGCCAATGAGGTCTTAGTCGGGTATATTTCCTCCTCCTTCGTGCGTCACGTGATCACCACTGATGTTTTAGTTGGGCGTGAACGAATCCGCGGCTTTGTTTCGGGGAAAAAAATATCTTGCTTAACCAAAAAAAAATTATATCTTCTCTTTCTTCCGCTTTAATCGCCGTTATCATTTTTCTAGCCGCAAACGGACAATATGACAACTCTTGTTCTACACGTGGTTTTTGTCAGGTATTTTATCGCTAATTATCAAAATGGGTGGTCTTCTTAACAAGGCCTCAAAAATGAAATATCTCTAAAGTTTCAGTCAGTCTGTCGCCTCCAAGGAAGAAGAAAAAACACTTCTGGGTCCCCATTCATTTACCTTCGGTACATATTTCTGATAACATAATTTTATTATCGCAGGCCAACGTTGTTTCGTCGAAAAAAATCGGTCAGCGTACACGGTTTGTGTGGCTTTTAATTTTTCAGATCTACCCAAAGTCCTGTAGTTACACCTGTGTTTTGTCAATTATCAAAATTAACATTTTCAATTGAATTTTTCCCTGGCCAGCCAACCAGCCGTTTTGTTTACGTACTTCTAGATAACACAGCCGTTATCAAAACACATCTGTTTCTTTCTTTCTTTCCCTTTCTTCTTACCCAGAATTTCCCTGCCATTGTAATGATACCCTTTCGCCATGGTTACTTATCAATATATTCATTGTCTCTTAGTGGTGTGTGTGTTCTGCTGATCACCCACGATTCGTCTCGCCTTTCTTTCTTTTCCTTTCTCTGCCTCGTAAATGGTGCCAAACGCCACTATTAGTCCAAGTCCACACTACCCACCGAGGGTGTTTGTTCCGGTACTTATCGACAAGATCAAACCCATCGATAAAGTCCCGAAACTGTCTAACTGATAGTACCCGAAATTGGCCCTATACGATCTATATCGGGATCAAGGACGGCATTCCAATCACCCACTAAAACTACACACCGTGATGTCGTCAAAAACGGTTCGATCTGCCGAAAGCAGGCCGCTCAGAATACATTTTGATTGATTTCATAACGATTTTCAATAATGTCATTGATTTTCTGATGTTTCCAAAAGTTATTTATATATTGAAGCTAGCGTGTTTAACGTTGAAAAAGTAGTCAAAACACCTTGATTTTGCATGTATTTCAAAACTTAGTAAAACTTAAAATTTGTAATATCACTTTGTCAAAATTTATGAAACAATTTAAATTACAACATTAAATTGTCTTCATTATTAGATTTTATAGACTATAATTCATTAATACAAGTAAAATGTGTTAGAGTTACTAACAGTCAGTAAAATTATTTTTCTGTATCAATTATATTTACATTGCGATTTTTGAAATTTTATATTTAAATATTCTCTAAGTAAATTTTTTTTTCATTACGGCAAAAGTAGCTAAATCATTTCTCTGATATAGTCAATTTTGTCAATTATTTAATTGCAATTTAAAAAAATTTTAGGTTAGAATTCATTTTAATTAACTACAATTTTAATTACAACTTTAAAAAATATATATATACACATATATATATACATATATATATATATATATATATATATATATATATATATATATATATATATTTACATATATATATATGTTTTATATTTACATATATATATATACAGATATATATATACATATATATATACATATACATACATATATACATATATATATATATATATATGCATATATATATGCATATATATATATACACATATATATATATATACATATATATATATATAGATACATACATATATATATACATATATATATATATATATATATATATATATATATATACACATATATATATACCTATATATATTAAAGACATTTTTTATGTTTAACATTATTTTATAGATACAAGTATTTAAGAAAATGCTCTGTTTATAATAAACAGTATTAAATTTTCTTAAATACTTTGTCCAATGTAAATGTATATACATTATATATATATATATATATATATATATATATATATATATATATATATACATTTTTTTGAATTTATTTTTTTCGCTTGCACCACATAGCAGGGTCAATTAAGCACCGCCCGTGAATAAATATATCATGACTCAGTACATTCCACCTGAAATTTGGAAAGGACATGCTGTACTGCTTGGCATTCGCACTGGGAGCTCAAATATGAACATTTCAGAGTGTTTGGGTGTCAATCTGATGACAGTGCAAAGCACTCATAAAAAAGTTTGTAGAGTCTAATGGTGAATATGCCCGGTGTCTGTCATCTTCTCACTTTAATCGTTTCGATTCTCTGTTTGTCGTGACTAAGTCTAGACAAGGGCTCTGGAACACAGCTAAAAGTCGGAGGTCTTAACGGCAGGAAGTCATGTGAGTTCAGAGAAGCGGTCGTCCCTCACTTTGTCGAAACTTATGAAACTAGTTAAAATCAATACATTTTGATTGATTTGATATCGATTTTCAATAATTTCATTGATTTTCTAATGTTTCCAAAGAGTTATTTATATTTTGAAGCTAGCGTATGAGACGAAAGCCTTATCCTTTATGGTAACATCCAGCTCGCAAAGTCTGCCCGCCGGATCCGCGAAGACAAGAACACACGCCGCCTTCAAAGACTTGCTTACCAGCGAAGAGATACCTCTCGAACGGCCATCAAAACAGGCTGAAAAGAGGGAGAACCCCATAGACAGTATGTTCTCATAGTCATGAGTAGAAAACCGGGTCTCTTTTACACAACAAATATTCACCCCAAGACGCTGAAGGTCACGACAGAGCCTCGCCCTGCGAGACTCCGACCTCAGGCCTCGGGCATTCAGACTTGCTAACCATGATGAAAACCGATTAGGGTTGCTCTCCTGCATTGAACATGGCCGGGGTCAGGACACCAACGGCCTCTCCCAATGAGCCAGTACTCATCTCATTCTTCATGGAGCCATCAGGAGACAGGCCGCCAATGTCCAGGGGGAAGGTTAATTTTAAGGCTCTATACAGGGAGGGGTGAACAAAACCTGGGAACCTCCCTGAACAATATTGATGTAATTTTTTACAACTTCGTCTTCGAAACAGGCCATGGGCGGGAACATTCCAAAAGTTTCATTGGCTTCCTCCATCGTGGCCCAAATCTGTTTTCCTGCTACTCCAGAACGAACAACGGTGAGGACCCTTTTCGCTTTAGGAAAACTTCTAGGGTCCTCTACATCCATGTTCTGTATTTTCCTGAAGTTTATTAGAGGTTTTATGTTTTTCACTTTTCTGGCATAAACTAAAGCCTTTTCTTCAAGATCCTTCGAAACTCGGCACACGTCTTCCCCTGTATTGAATATGGATTTTGATTTAATCTTCTTTTCCGCTATTTGCTCTGGTGAAGCAAATGATGGACTACGTTGCCTTTTTTGTTTTTCAGGTTTATGAGGGGAATTGATGGGTGTTTTCTTTGGGAAGGGATGGGAGAAGATGAGTTGGATGCCTTCTTCAGTGTTGTTATGTGTGGTTGAACTTTGCTTAAGGACTTGAGACTTGGAGGAGTGACATAGAGTGTTGTTTTGTGTCAGGGGAAGACGGTGCCGAAAAGAGATGCCAGTTTTCTTTTCTCTGTTATGTTTTTTTGTTTTTAAAGATTCCTGGAGAAGTTGTAACTTCTTTTTTTTTTTCAAAGGACGGCTCATATCTGATCATACTCTGCTGCAGTTTCGCTGAATAGCTGACCGGAGAGTCGCCCTTAGCACTGGTTGAGGGAGTGGGGCTGTATGTGTCATTTGCTGTTTTTTGGTGTAGGACGAGGTCCACCAGCCTGGGTCTTCCTTTCGCCTTACCCACGATCTGCCATTCCCCCTCTTCCTTCTCCCTTTTATGTTTTACAAAGGTTTGAAATACATAGTGATTTACGTGCAAAACCAAGCAGCGATGATCGTCTTCGAGCTGTTCTCTGTATGCTGTTTGCTACAATTAGAAATTAAATCCAAAAAAACTACATCAGCAAAATTGTGAAATAATCATTATTTTCAACTGAATATAAATATAAACAAAAATTTACTATTAGATTTACATTTTATGGTTTCATGAGAATCCTCTGAAAAATAAAAATGTCATTTTAATAACTGAAATTGCAATTCTCTTAATAATAATATACCAATGCAAAAGCTATAAAAGCTGTTTTTATTAGCTTAGCAGGAAAACAGTTTTTAATCATTTTACACCAAGCAAGGCTTTGCCACTAAGAAGAATTACCAAGTGTGAAAGTATGAGAAAATCCTGCAGAATGTTCATCCACAGTCAGTTCATACTCGCAGTTTCCGAGACCACACTGTCAACCATTTTCATCAAAATTCTAGCAGCAGCAACACTAGCAGCACACCTGCATTTTAACTATTAGATATCTCTCAAGAGAAGAAAATAATTTACAAGAAGTTAAACTGCTTAAATTTGATTGTTGTAACTTTTATATTTTCTCGTCATTAATAAACTGTGGATAGCTTTGTCAACAGTTTGTTATTACTGCTAGAAATTCACTGCCTTTCAAGAACATCTCTCAAATTAAGAAACTCATGAGGATCAAGACATCACCTGGCCCACAAACAAAAACCTTAATCTGTTGGAGTGAATAAAAAGATATGCCATATAATTCATCCCAGCAAGTAAAAAAATCGGATTCCACTAGATGACACATGTCTGGTGGGGGAGACAAACAATTGAAATAGCTATGCCCAATTCATGCATTCTGCACTAAATTTAGCACCTGGTATCATGATTACTTAGCTCCAGTTTATATTCAGCATATGGTGACCAGAATAGCTGATTAGGTAACATTTATGTTACACTTGATGCTGTGATGACGAAAAAGGGTTACAACAGCAGTGGGAAAGTGGAAGAGATGCCATGTCAGGATCAATAACATTGCAAATTCTTCTTATGATTTTATCAAGAATCTCTAAATACATAGCAGAAGCACCAGACCAGATGTGACAGCAATATTCAATACATGAACAATTCTATGGTTAAAGGCACATTTGGTGCCATTAATCATAGGAGTGAAAACTGGGAAAAAGATGTGACCAACATTGATCATTGGTCTTTATGGAATGGAAAGTATCTGCGCATTCTTGATAAAAGGCTAGTCTGTTTCATATGTAACTGAGAGAGACATAGGTCAAAGCAATCTCTGGCAATTGGAGTTTTCTCCCAGAAGCACTGGATAGGGAAAACCTAAGAGTAGCAAAGGTTAATGGATTGGATATCAAGGAAGATAATGTATGTATGTAGAAAAAGATTGAAATGGACAAAGAAAACTCCCACTCCCAAAATAGAACTCTGACCCTGGTGCAGGAAGGAAACATTTAAACCACAGAAAGAGCAAGGGTGACCCAAATGAATATGATTAAAATTAAAAACAAATGTTTAGCTATTGAACATGCAGCACTAAATATAATTTCCTCAGTAAATGTTACAAGATGATCTTTTACACTGTTTTTGTTGACAAAATCCAGTAGTAATCATTAAGTGCTGTGCGAGAGTGGAAGGAATGCACTCTGAAGGAAGCCATGTGAACAAACAGGGAAGGACAGAAGAGAGAGCTCTCATAGGCATGAAAGTTAAGTTATTGATAGAGAGCGGTGATTATGATAGGTGCATCTTGTCTGACAGCAAAGAAAATAAAGAAAGAAAAAATAAAAGATAAGAGTTTATGAGATTATGAGTGAATCAGTTGAATTAACATGCAATGTTTTGATATTGAGATGTAAAACACAATCATTAATTAATACTGGCTGAAACCAGCCACTTCAACAGTTACTCAGGTAGACGGCCGTAAAATGAGATTGGAAGGATTTTCTTACCTATGCAACTAGGTAAACAAAAGGCAAACCTGAAATGCATTAACATTTCCTTTGAATTAGATAGAGGTTGGGGCGGATTGAGAGTATTACGGGCCCTCGGACCGAAAATGCAATGGGCCCCCTTTCCCAATTTTTTACAGTTAAATGCCACATATAGAGGCTGTGCAGCAGGTGATCTGTGCATATTGGCTTAAATAAGAAAAAACTTTAGTTTAAGATTAGTGTTGGGACGATTCCCAATTTTTTTTCCGATTCAAATACCGATACCGATTCCAGGAAAATGTTGATTCACGATTCCGATACCAAGACGATTCCGATTCCGATTTCGATTCTTTGCCTACTTAGATTCTACCTGTATGTGTAGGGAACCCCAATTTTCAGCGATCACGGGAATCGATTACGGGAATCGATCACGAGAATGTTAAATTAATCTTTTTTCTTTTCTTTTTTTTTAATATAATGCTTTAAAAAACTGTTTTTTCGTATTTTTGTAAATATTTTAAAGCAGGACCTTCTTATTTCTTTTAATTTTGATATTTTGACACTGAATAGAGTTGCCATTAAAATCCTCTCCTGTGGTACACCCATTTCTTGTATCCTTGGGTTAAATAGTGTCTTCCCAATTCTTGTTTTAAAACTCCTATTGTTTAAAAAATTTTAAAATAAAAATTGGCATTCTGCATGCTAATACAAGTTCTTTTAAATCCCAAATGATTCCATGTTTCCAGGCTTTGTCATAGGGATTTTTCTAAATCAAATCAAAATTGCTACAAGGTGTTTCTTATTTACATTATTCGGACTATTGTCCTCATCTTTGTCGCCATATTTATAACAACGTTTCAGCCGTTGTACGCTCCAGCCTTCTTCAGGTGGTTGGAATGTCGAACTGAACCCCTTATTTCGCTCACTGGGGTAGACTCTTCTAGTTCCACGTGCCATGTTTTAATAGATGTCAGTTATCAGTTATCTCCTGTTAATTCCCCTCTGAAAGTTCTCCACTGACTTAACTGGGTATTGAACTCACACTCTTTAAATTTTGTTTTTTTGGTATAGGATATACCAAATATTGTTGCAAATATTATGCCAGATATTGTTGCTTCTTGCTAGAGGTTAGCAAAGTTACTCGTGATCCATGTAGTATTGAAAATTTGAAGTAGGTATCGATGGGATATTCTAGGTAGGTACTTTTGAAATTGATAATGTATCTCATCTGGGCCTACAGCTGTATCATGGGTCTTGGCCAGAGAGTCAAAGCGCTCCACTATTGAGAAAGCTTTGTTGTAGTCTTAAATCTGGAATTTAATATTTTCTTTTTCTTCATTTACTTTGGTGTTTATAAATCTTTTGTTTGCGTTTTGGGATGAGGAATTCTATTCAAAACATTCTGCTAAAATGTTGGTGATATCTTGTTTATTTGTGATTTTTATATTGTTTTGGATAATATGTTGTAATGGGATGTTTGTATTTTTTCTGGATATTTTTCTTACGATGTTCCAGACAGTTTTTGGTTTTGGTTGTGGAAGTGAGTTTACCCATGTATTTCTTCCAAATTTCTCTCTTAGCTTCCTTTATTGTTTTCTGAGCTTTTGCTTAGAGTGCTTTGAATGTTATTAAATCTGAGGTTAAGGGTTGAGTTTTAAATTTACGGAGGAGAGCTCTTCTTTCTTGAATATCTTTCTTATATTGATCATTGAACCATGTTCTGTTTTGTTTTTTAGGGGGTAACTTTTACGTATGCATTCTGTGGCTATTATTGCCAATGTTTCAGTGAAATGTACTATTTTTTCACTAGTATTTTGGTAACATATTAATTTTTCTTGGCACTGGTACTTGAATATTTCTCAGTCTACTTTATTTTGTCCGCATTTAGTATTTATTAAAAAAAAATATATATCAGCCTCCACAAGTAGTGTTTCATTTCAAAGTTTTTTTTTTACAATTTTTACTATGATTTTGTTAGAGAGAACTTTCTGGATCAAGAATGATAACATTTCACTCTATGGTTTATTGCTAATTGCTTCAAGGGCAATAAAAAATAAATTGTAGGAAGTTATCACTATCGTACTCAGTCTCAGAATCTGAATCCATATGGAGTCTCTTGGAGGATATTTTTGAGCCATAGTTTTTAATTTGTTTCATCATCCACTCTCCTTACCCACCTTAACTTGAAGTCTGAAATTGGGATATGGCAAGGGGAAAACCCATTCACTTTGCTATAACAGGGCTATGTGGAAGATATACTCGCTTTCTCAAGCATCTGTATTCCATTGTTTCCACTATCCACATATATCGAATTGTCAAGTTTTAATAACCATGTCAAGTTCTTATCTTCCAAATTGATTGACACTCAGCTACCACTTTCCATCATATATTTGGGGGTGGGTATTAGTGGTGGACTGAGAGAAGGTGTCAGCTGTTAGTAGTAGGTTTGGTGTGGGTTTATATATGATGGGGTTTGGGGTGACCAGCCAATTGATCAAATCAGGCCTCTACGGCCACCCATCTAGTCCAAGAGCCAAAGTGGAGTGTTGCAGTTAACGGCCTTTTAGATCCATAGTCATCAGCAGCTCAGCCAACAGGATTCTGTCATCAGACATCACAAGCAAACACGGTGGCCCCTTTAGGGAGAGTAGCTTCTACCCCCTGCAGAAGTGCAGTTGGAGTATTCTATGGTCCCAAGCAACAGGGAAGATAGCTAAGAGGCAGCATAGAAAACTTACACTTACTTAATACCCAATTGCAGAGTTGCCAGTAGTAATTAATGAACATATCTGTCTATATTTAAAATTACCATGTACAAAAATGTTCTCAGATTAATATATATAGAGAGAGACATTTCTATACTGTCAGATATATTGCCCAATGTGTTACAATCCTCAGAAGAGGAGCAATAAAAGAAAAAGAGATAGCCAGTGTGGAATAACAAAATTTAAAAGCAAATGAAAGAATCATCTAGGACTCCTGCCATTGGAAGATTTTCTCAGAAGTAAGCTCCAAGGCTATACATATGTGTTCTAGAATCTTTTTTGACAAAGAGAAAGATAGCCTGAATAAGAGAATCCAATGGTAATGATAGAAGGGTTTAAATTAGTTTTGCAAATGCTAAGATATTTGGAGAATGTTTCAAGAGAAAAGATTCTACACTACAGAAATTGGTATGAATAATGGAGAAAGAAAAACACAGAGGAGGGTAGGTGATTTTTTGTTTACTGGTTTACTTTTAAATTTCTTTTTAATTGTAACGGTTGTGAAATGATTATTTAAATTTTTAAGGAGAAAAAGCCCAAATAATTATTACTGTTCATCATCTATGACAATACAAACCAGTTGGAAGGTGGCTAAAACATAATATGACCTCAGGGTTTCCCACTGAATGTACATGCTGGGACACCTATCCATGCATGACATGGCACTGCAAATACCCCAATATGATGTGACTTTTGACTAGAGCAGCATCGCCACTACCTAAGAATTTGGGCTCCGTACTATCAGTCAGGATGCAACAACCAGATAAATGGCAATATAGTACCCACAAAATGAAAAGTCACACCCACTCATCAGTTAAGACAGTTAAATCATGGAAGAAAAGTACTAGTAAATCACATCAACAAGGAATAAACCTCTACCTCTGTTCAATAAACATGAAAGGAATATGAAAGGAGTATAAATTGTCTACTTGATTCCTCCTTTAAATCTGCTATCTAATTACACAGATCTCAATTTTTTCAAATAATGAAATCGGAAATAATTCTTACAATTAACTACCTCAATATCATATCCCACATGTGGTTATTTACTTCTTTTCAATATATATTGTTAATGAAATTGACAAATATATTTGCTTAATGAAAATTATGAGCTAATCAAAAGAAATAATTTCATTGAACAAATCAAAAATTAATATTATATAAGAATTGAGTGGACTCAATATATGTATAATACAGATCTTATGTATATTATCTCTGCAATAGTCTTAAAGAAATGTGCTCTTTAATGTCTCCTGTTCTCTCTCTAAACTCTACAATAAATGCCTTGCCATTTTTTGCTGTTCTGCTTGTTAGAAATCCTTTTCTGTTGGTCCTGTCTTTAAGAACTTCAGTGAGCCATCTGATCCTTCTAATTATTGGTCTATTAGCCTTCTAATCATGTATGTATTTAGGAGTATATTGTACCTTGAACCCCTGCCGAATGCATTGCCAAATTTCATTAAAATTAGACAAAGTGTTCTTGACAGAGGTATGTTTATTCTGTTTTTCATGGCATTTTTAATAGGAAATTCAGTATTTGGTTTCAATACACTTTATATCAATTCACAAATATAAACAAACACTTGCATATATTCCAATTATTATGTGTGAGAAAAATAATAAACATTCATAATACATTATAACAACATTATTAAATAAATTTAAACATATGTTTATACAATTCACTATACTGCATTAGAAGTTTAATATAAACCAATTTCTCAGATGTTTGGCAACTACTTGACAGGTGAAGAGGTTATGTAGGTGTGTAAAATGTAAATCGGTATGGATGGAAAATTGTATCATATCACTTATTGGTAAATAAATAAATGTATGCTGGTTTAATGCCATTATGTACTTTAAAACAAATGTGAAGACACAAATATATATATTATAAAAATATAATTATTATTCTGAAAAAAAAATTACCTAAAAAAAAAAAGATAAAGAGAAACAAGTGCACAAAAATGAGGAATCCAATGGATATGGATGTGTATAAGATTCATATATATATATGTATATGTATATAGATTCATATATATATATATATGTATATGTATAAAAGATTCATATATATATATATATGTATGTAATATATATGTATATAGATTGATATATATATATATATATATATAGATTCATATATATATATATATATATATAGATTCATATATATATATATGTATATAGATTATATATATATGATGTATATATATATGTATATAGATTCATATATATATATATATGTATCTAGATTCACATATATATATATATATATATATATATATTCATATATATATATATATACATATATATGATTCATATATATATATGTATATAGATTCATATATATATATATGTATATATATAGATGTATATATATATATATATATATATGTACTTATATGTATATAGATTCATATATATATATATATATAAATTCATATATATATATATATATATATATATATATATATATATATATATATATATATATATATTAAAAAAATGTAAACAACAGGATATATAATCCGGTTTTTTTATACATATTTTTATTTTTACAAAATAATAGTGCTCAATGTAATTTTACAGAGCATTAATATTATAAATTAATTGATTTAAAATATGTTTTTTTTTTGCTACACAGTTCTAACCATGTTTCAAAAATGGAAGCTAAAAGCCCCAAATTTAAATTTGTGATTAAATTAAAGACATTAGTTCCATTTCATCCTCAAGCGAATTTTGGAGTAACTTTTAAAATTACTGGGTTTTTAAATACACAGCTAAAATCAAATTCATGTTTCCAAGGTTACAGATGAATCTATTTTTCTAGACAGTGGTGTCTGGGTTTTCAATATGTCTATATTTTAATGTATCAGTTATTGCTACGTTTTGGTAGTGGGTAGGGATGTATTTTTTCAATGAAAATCTAACATCCGTTAAAAAGCCGGTCGTCTAGATTTTTTTTTAAATTTTATTGTTAACGGCAAAAAATTCTTACGACATTTTTTTCTTCGTATATTTAAAGATTTTTTGGGCGTGTTTAGGTTAGAATACTTTTTTATTTAACTACGATTTGAAATATTTTTACTTTTAATTTTAATAAACTATATTTCTTTTAAGAACAATTAAATGTAAAGAGAATCCCTTACAGTTTGTAGAATAATTATCACATCAAGTATATTACGATTTTTTAAATTTTATATTTAAATATTATTTAAAATAAAATTTTCATTTCTCTGATTTAGTAAACTTTATTTATTTATTTAATTACAATTTTAAAAAAATGTTTAGGTTAGAATTCATTTTAATTAACTACAATTTTAATTACAACTTTAAAATATTTTCATTATTAGTTTTTATAGACTATATTTCATTTAATAGAAGTAAAATGTATTAGAATTACTTATAGTAAGTAAAATTATTTTTCTATATCAATTATATTTATATTACGATTTTTTTTATAAAATTTTATATTTAAAATATTTTTTAAGTAAAATTTTTGGCACTTTACGGCAAAAAATAGCTAAGTTTCTTAATTTAGTAAACTTTATTTATTTATTTAATTACAATTTAAAAAGAAGTTTATCTTAGACTTCATTTTTGCAAAATTTATTTTCAATGGCAACTTTAAAATGTTTTTCATTATTAGTTTTTATAGACTATATTTCATTTAAATAGAAGTTTCAATATTTACGAACATTGACAGTAAATTTATTTTTTCATATCAAACGTTAATTTCGATTTTTGTTTTATATTTAAATATTTTTTAATTAAATTTTTTATCTTTACGGCAAAAAAGCAACTTCATTTCTCTGATTTAGTAAACTTTATTTATTTACTTACAATTTAAAAAGAAGTTTACGTTTGAATTCATTTTAACTTATTAACTACAATTTTAATTATTAACATCTTTAAAATATTTTTGATTATTAGTTTTTATAGACTATAATTCATTAATAACACTGTTTGAATGTGCCGAATTACTAACAGTCAGTAAAATTATTTTTCTATATCAAGTAATTTATATTTTCGATTTTAAAATTTTATATTTAAATATTTTTTTTGTCAAATTTTTTTTCATTATGGCAAAATAGCTAATTCATTTCATTGATATTTACCCATAATTATTTAATTACAATTTAAAAATTTTTACCTTTCAATTCATTTTAATTAACTACAATTTTAATTATAACTTTAAAAATATTTTTATTTATTTTTATAGACTATATTTCATTTAATAGAAATTAAATGTGTCAGAGTTACGTAACAGTCTGTATAATTTATTTTTCTATATCAAATATAATTTCCCATTTTTAAAAAACCTCAATATTTAAATATATTTAATCCAATTTATTTATCTTTTTTTAATTTGGTTCAATAACGCTATTCATTTCTTTAATTTAGTAAACTTTATTTATTTAAAAATTAAAAAATTTAAAAAGAATTTTAGGTTATCTTGTGATTTTTATTAATTAAATTTTAATTATGAACTTTAAGATATTTTCAAATAATTGTTTTTTTATAGACTATATTTCATTTAATAAATTAAAACATATATAAGAGTTTCCTCAAAGATTTTCCAAAGTTATATTTGCAATTTTATGTTTTACAAAACAATGATGTTTAGAATAACTTTTCTGAAAACATTAAAAATTAAAAATTTTATGTTTTAAGTTGAAAATAGCCAAAATAGGTTGGTTTTAACGTAAACCACTATGTAAAACAAAAAAACGAGAAAACATAAAAATTCTAATATAACTTTGTCAAAACATTTGAAACTAGTTAAAATCAATATATTTTGAACGATTGCATATCGATTTTCAGTGAATTTCATTGAAATTCGAATGTTTCTCAAGAGTTATTTAAAATTTATGAAAAAGTTTAAAAATTTTGAAAATGTAGATAAAACAGTATATTTATATTCTCAAATCACTATTAAAAAAATTCAAACCTTTTGCAAAACATAAATTTTGATGAGAAAAACTTTGTAAAACTTTTGAAACTAGTTGAAATTTCCATATTTTGATCGATTGCATATCGATTTTCAATAATTTTATATTTTTTTATTTAATGTTTCCTTTTTAAACTTTAAATTTTAAATCAAGTTTAAAACCAGTCCGTCATTAAAAAAAGGAAACATTTTGAGTTTGAACGTAAATCACTATGTATTTCAAACCTTTGTAAAACATAAAATTTGTTTTATAACTTTGATAAAATACAATTAAAAAACCATCAAATCAATATATTTTGATCGATATCATATCGATTTTCAATTTTCATTGGTTTTCTAATGTTTAAGTTAGAATATTTATATTTTGTAAAAACGTTGAAAAAGTTGAAATTATAGGAAAATATAAATTTGCACGTAATTTCAAACATATTTAAAATCATTTGAAATTTTTGATATAACTTTGATCAAAACATTTTTAAACTAGTTCAAATCAATTACAATGATCAATTCCATCAATTAAATTTTGAATAATTTCATTGAAACACCTTTCTGAAGTGTTATTTAAATTTTCCATAACTTTATTGAAAAAAAGAAAATAAAAAAACATGTATGTTTTGCATTAAATCACTATGTATTTCAAACCTTTGTAAAGATTTCTTTGTAAATATAACCTTGTTAAAATTTTTGAACCTAGTTAAAATCAATATATTTGATCGATTGCAACCATTTTCAATAATTTTATTAGTTATTTAATGTTTTTTCATTTATTTAAATTTTGAAGCAAGCGTTAAAAAATTGAAGAAGAGATAAAAAACTGCTTAAAGGTATTTAAATCAGCCTATAATTCTAAAGCATTTAAAACAAAAATTTGTAGTATAATTTTTTCGAAACATTTGAAACTTCAATGAAATCAATATATTTTGATCGATTTCATATCGATTTTCAACGATTTCATTGACTTTCAATAACAGTGAATTGAAATTTTTTTTTTTTTCAACAAAAAAAGTTTGAAAAATTTTTCGCATAAAATGGAATGGAGTATATACTATATATATAAAAATATCAAATATATGTATATGAATATTCAATTTTAATATTTATTTTAAAACTATATATCTATAGTTTATGGCTATAGAGATATGGAAGTGTCCAATTTTAAATACTTGGGATTATCTTGAATATAAGATGGTACCTGCAACTAAAATTAATATTTTACGGATATCCTGTTTATTTTTATATTTATTTATGGCAAATTGGCAAGAATATAAATTTTTTAAAATCATTTTAAGAAATAACCATATATATGTTTTTTAATATTTTATTTCCATTCTCTTGAATTTTAATTGGTATCCTTTTATTCACTTTAAACATATTTATAAATTTAGCAATTGAGAATAGATGAATAAAAACTCATTGGTTTTGTCTATTTACAAAAGTTTTTAAACCTAATTTTTCCTATTGTCAAAATGGAGAAAATATCGTATAAGATGTTTATTTAACGATATTAGCCTTTTATGGTTCTTATATCATTTTATAAAGTTCACCTATAGGGTGAACGTTTTAGAGGACGCCAACTTGTTAAAAAAAAAAAACTGTTTATACATTTCAACCAATGAACGGCGTATTATGTTTTTATATATATGTAAATAAATCAATATCATATATATATAATTGCTTTTATTCATTTTATTGAATTTTTTGCGTTTCAGCGTATATATTTATGCTTGTTTTAAAATTAGGCTGTCTCTCATATATATATATTTATTTTTTTATATATTTATATATATATATATATATATATATATATATATTATATATACAAGGTATATATTTTATTTATTAATATTTTTTATTTTTTTTAAATTAAAAAAATTGTTTTTAATAAATATATAACCAAATATATATTTATATATATAGATTATAGATTTATATGAGAGAATGTTTCAAATTTTTTCAAAATCATTTTCAATTTTGACATGCGAACATGCATTCTATATGGCCGTTCTCGTCACGTGATATTATTTAAAATGAACCAATTTAACAACTATTTAAAAATAAAAAAACTACAAAAGAACGATACGTAATAAAAATTTATATGTTATAAAAAATAACAGGCGTATGATGAATGAAAGACAATTTAATTAAATTGTAATAGGAAAGGAATTTCAAAATAATAGTGATTTTTTCAATGCAAAGTTTATGATAAAATGTATCTTAATAACATTTACCGGCCTACATGTAAGAAGGAAAATATGTAATTTTTATTTTGGAGATTAATTATTTATCCTAGGTAACAGTCGTTTCTTTTTTTCATATTTTACCGCTTAAAAAAATCAAAGAACCAATTTCATAAAACTTTTAATAAATAATGGTTGTTTCTATATGTGGTTAAACATTAAAATTTCTGATTTTTAATTTAAAAATTTTGGAAAAATCTTCCGAGATTTCATAATTGCATATATATCTATATATATACATAGTTTATAAATTCAGATATATTTTTTATATTATATTTATAAATATTTATATATATTGTCCATATATACGAATGTGTCCATATTATTTTTTATATATAAATTCCAAATATATATATAAGTTTTGAACATATTTATATAAATTTGGTATATAAAAATTTATAAGTTTGTTCCCATATATGTGTATATACATTTTATATATATGTGCAACCTATATATTTTTAATCTGACCATTTATATTTGTATATAAATATGTTTTATATATAATATATTATATATATATATATATAAATTTTAATGGGCATTTTATTTTATTTATAAATATAAATTGCGGAGTATTTTTTTGTTTTATATATGGCTTTTTATGTTATTTATTTATATATTATATATATATCTATCTATCTATCTATATATCTATCTATATATATATATATATATATGTATATATATATATTTCCATATAAATATATATAATCTTCCATCGAAATTCTGATTTTTGGTTATTTGGGAAATATATGTATATATTTGGTTCAACGATTTATATATCTCTACGAATTATATATATTACTCTATTATGTATATTTGTACATAAATCATATATATATATATACCTATATATATATTATATAATTATATATGTTGAAATATAAGCATGGAATAATAATAATACAACACAAAATGTACGTAAACAAAATGTATTGAAACAAGGAAAAGGTACACAATATTTACAGTTAGTTTTGGTATATTCTTGGGAAGACTGTTCCTGCAAATCTGGTCACCGATTCTCTTGTCCATAAATATGCCTCGTTCCCAGAACTCAACGTTGTTTTTATAGCACTTGAAAAACACCTTCTCTCCGGGAGTGTATCTTTTTCCTCGCTGTATACATGGTATTTTTTACTCTATTTTTTATATAAAATATTGTCAAACACTGACTTAACTTTCCTAGCGAACATTAGTTCAGCTGGTGCCATGTTTGAGTGTGTTCTCTGGTTTGGCGTGATTCTGTATATATGTAATAATTGCTGAAGCGCCTTTTCCCGTTGGAACACCTGAGGCTTTCTTCAGAGCTCGCTTTAAAGTATCGACAAATCTTTCTGCGAGTCCATTAGACCTCGGATGATATATGAGGCGTCGTTATGTGGTTAATTTATATAACTCACAAAATTCCTAAATTCTTCAGAAGTGAATTGTGTACCATTGTCACTCAAATACACTCTGGCACACCGAACCGTGCAAATAGTTCATGCAAAAAAGTTGTTGTGGTATTGGACGTAGGCTTTTTTGCAGCGTAGTACTTCCGGCCATTTTGTAAAACTATCTACCACTATTAAGTAGTAAAAATCTTCTACTGGACCAGCGAAATCAATGTGTAATCTTGTCCACGGATGATCCGTCTTGGGCCATGGTTTGTGTACTATAGGTGGTGCCTTAGCTGCTAACGCACACCCCTTACATTGATGAACCATGTTTTCGATATCCACATCCATTCCTTTCCAATACACAAAGCTTCGCATTAAGCTTTTTGTTCTATTAATACCCAGGTGACCCATATGAAAGTCCCGTAGTATTCTTTTCTGCAGCTTTTTGGTATTACTACTCTCTCACCATATAATAAAACTCCATCACCTATTGAAAAAATCTCCTGCACTTTTTGGTCATTTGCTACCATTTTGCTTTTTAATTTCTAAAATGAAATCATCGCTTTCAGCTTCTTTTTAATTTAATTTAGCGTAACCGGTAGCTCTCTTACAATGTTGTTTACCATGCTTTTCACCTCATAATCTGCTCTGATATTTGCAATAATTGATTCTTCGAATCTTTCTTCTTGACTCGGTACTAGTCTTGATAAACTATCCGCATGAATTATCTTTTTGGATGATAGGTGCTTTATGTGAAAATCATAATTGAGAAGAATGGTTCCCCATCTTAACAGACGATTTGCTGTATAAACGGGTAACCCTTTCTTTGAACCAAAAATAGTGATCAGTGGTTTATGATCCGTTTCAAGGATAAAATGTCTGCCGTGGATGTACCTGTGAAATTTTTGTATGGCAAAATGATACTCAGTGCCTCTTTTTCTATCTGAGAGTAACTTCTTTCTCCTGGGAGCAAAAGTTCTCGAAGCGTGTGCAATTGGTTTCTAGAACCATCTGGCATTATGTGTTGAATACACGCTCCTATCCCGTATGAACTAGTGTCACTTGCCACTACAATATCCAGTTTTGGATTGTAATGGGTTAAAAAGAGGTCGGACGTAAGCATTTTCTTTATTTCATCAAAGGCTTTCTGACATTCTACCGTCCATTCCCATGCCTTGTCTTTTTTTTAGCAGTTCATTCAACGGAGCTCTTAAATTGTACATTCCTTTAATGAACGCTTGATAATAATTTGCAAGCCCTAGAAAACTTTGTAGCATCGCCACATTAGTGGGCGTCGGCATGTCTCTAATCGCAATGGACCTTTCCGGATCTGGAAATCTTCCATTTTTGTTGATTATGTGCCCTAAATACTTAATTTCCTCCAAACCAAATTCGCACTTTGACTCTTTGACTTTAAAAACCAAAGTCCTGAATCTTTTTAAATACTTGATTGAGATGCTCTCGATGTTCGTCGACCGATTCGCTCCTTACTATGATGTCGTCTAAGTAAGCGCACGCAAAGTCTAAATCATTCAACATGACGTCCATAGCTTGTTGAAAAATGGCAGGTGCCACTTTAATACCAAAAAAAGCCTGTTGTACTTGAATAACCCTCTATGCGTGTTTATCCCTAGTAACTTCGAACATTCCTCTTCGACGGGAATTTGGAGATAGGCATCTGATAAGTCAATTTTTGAAAATATAACTCCACCATTTAGCTTGTTAAAAATCTCCTCCGACTCGGTAACGGGTAATGGTAGTCCTTAATTACCGAGTTCAACCCTGTCGAAAAATCAACGCAGACTCTAACTTGGTTTGATTTCTTTTTTATGCACACAATCGGCGCAGCCCATGAATTAGATTCTACTTTCGAAATAATTCCCATTTTTCCAACCTATCAAGTTCTTCGTTAATTTTCTCTACACTTGCGAAAGGCACGTTACGTTTCTTTTTAAAATTGGCATAGTATTTTCCTTTAATTCGAATTTGGCTTCAAACTTGTTACATCTTCCAAGA
>CAHIKZ030003449.1:87500-128900 GCA_903632075.3 Acanthosepion pharaonis | reverse complement strand
CCCCAGTGGGTCTAAAACTGACTGAATGGTGAAAGAAAAGAAACTAAAGTGGTTGTTTCAATTAATGTGCACAAAGGTGTATATAATGCTTTAGTAAATACCTCATGAGTACATCACAGAAACTATAAATAAAAATAGATTCATATTACTGCAAAGCACTTCAAATGACCTAATCTGAGGAAAAAATAGAAATTGATTTCACTCTGTCACTGCAGTGGGTCTAAAACTGATCGTATGGTGAAAGAAAGGAAACTAAAGGGGTTGTTTGAATTAATTTGCACAAGGGAGTAGAGTTTTATCCCTTGTTTCTTGTTTAAGATTGGGTTTCTGGTTCCTTCTAAAGTCTTTTCATTTTCTTTTCACTTCCAGTATGCCCTTGTGTTTTAGTGGCATTATCACCTTCCTTTGGATGAATTGATTAAAAAAAAAAAAAAATTCAGGTATTGGAGGAGTCTGAAAGTGTTTTGAATGTTTTTCCATATAGGTAAGAAGTTGGGGCTACAGATTCTAAGTGTGCTTAAATGTACCATAAGTCCATGCTTAGAATATTGTTGCTAGATATGGTCTGGTGCTCCTGCTATATATTTAGTTATTCTTGATAAAATACAAAAAAGAATCTGCAAAATTACCGGCCCTGACCTGGCATCTCGACTTCAGTCAATTTTCCACCTCTGTAATATAACTTCCTCGTGCCTTTTCTATAAATACTCTTATGGTAATTGTTCTGAGGAACTTTCCTCAATGGTACCTAGACTTTATGAATTTAAGTGCAGTACTAAATTGGCGGGTAGGTCTCATCATTTTACAGCTGAAATGGCTAAATGCAACAGCTTATGATCTCTTGCATTTCTTACTTGTAGAACTCTCTTCCGACCTCTTTCTCTCCAGTCAGTTTTGATCCTTAAAAAAATAAATGCAATGTCAATCGTTATCTTCTTTTTAATTGTTGTTCTTTTAGTGTTTTTGCTCCTTAATGTTTTTCTTCTCTTATATTCTTTCACACTCTGTAATCCCTTGTGTCTTAGTGGCTTTGGTGCCTTGCTTGGGGTTAAATGATTAAAGAAAAAGAATGTGGAAAACAATGATTATTATGTCAATTATTTATCGTATTTTTATTAAACAGAGTACAAGAAAGAAATATTTTAATAATCATGGTTCTTAGGATTCTGAGAACCATGATTATTCGAAGAGAGGAAGTGAATTCAAGTTATCTGCAATATTGATGCAATACTGCCAGTGAACCCCCTCTTATATCCTGATAGTGAAATAATTATGGCAAAGTCCTATACGGAAAAAAAAAAAAATTCAAAACACTTTCAGGCTCCTCCAATATCTTAATTATTTTTTTTTTTAATCAATTCACCCCAAGCAAGATAATAAAGTCACTAAGACACAAGGGCATACTGGAAGTGAGAAGAAAATGAAAAGACTTTAGAAGGAACCAGAAACCCAATCTTAAACAGGAAACAATTGACATAAAAGTAAAGACTTATAGAAAACCAGCACGAGGAAGTTAGATGACAAGAGGTGAAAAGATTAAAAAAGTCAAGATGCCAGGTCAGGAAAATAATTTGAACAGATTTTTTTTGTTTTTATCAAGAATAGCTAAATATATAGAAGGAGCACCCACCATATCTAGTAAATAATATTCTTAGCATGGACAATGGTACATTTAAGGATGGAATAGAATCTGTAGGCCCAATCGAATTACCTATATGGATAAACATATTCAAAATACTTTCAGACTTCTCCAATATCTGAAATTTTTTTTTTTAATCAATTCATCCCAAGCAAGGTGATAATGCCATTAAGACACAAAGGCACGCTGGAAGTGAAAAGAAAATGAAAAAACTTTAGAAGGAACCAAAAACTCAATCTTAAACAGGAAACAATTACCGTAAAAGTATTTATAGAAAAGGCACGAGGAAGTTACATTACAGTGGTGGAAAAGTGACTGAAGTCAAGATGCCACCATAAAGAGACAGAATGCAAAATAAAAAAAAAACAACACTAAAACAAACCCCAAGTTGCAAGTGAGCTGTATATTCTGGATGCCAAAGGTCAAGCAAATACAGAAATTAATAGGGTAGTTTAGTAACAAATAATAGAAAGTGTGAAACAGAAATTCAAAGACAAAATTGAAAAAAAGTTGCCTTTCAGAAACTAAGCAAGGTATTAAAACATAGCTCCCAATTCTGACCTGATGAGAAAAAAGATATTGAAAATACTCTCAAACTCTTACAAGATTCAAATAATTTCCGGTATAATGCTAAATGCAAAGCCTACAAAGTCAAAACAACAATAGAAAAATACACAAATAATACCAAACAATTAAAAATGAAATAAAATCTAATTCAAGGTCAATTGTTGCAATTTTATACACTTTTATATACGTAGCCAGTGACACAGCAGAACTGGGTGGGACATTTCTGAGAATGAAGTGATCAGCTGATGTGGACGTTTCGCTGAATGGAAATGACAGCCATGTGCTTGTGACCAAGGTGAGACTTCAAATTAGAGGACATTGTGGTTTTGAGCTGAAAGGGATTCCTGAATGCCAGGTCTAAAGATCCAGGCCATACTACACATGATTCCATCTGTCTTATTTGAACCCAGATCTGTGGAGGAATTGATTCCATTCAAGACATGCGGTAACACTATGGTCACACCTAGCAGAGGGCAATGGCCACCCTTGAAATATTAATAATTATAGTAATATAGAATTTTGTTTATAGATGGGAAAAATAATCTGTAGTGAAATTTGTGTCCAGAGAATCAGGGACATAAGTGAAAAATACCAATGTTTTAATAAGAGACTGTTTATTTAATCATGAAGAGGGGAGAGGTCAGTAATCAGGTTGTATTCTAAGTTTACCAAATTTAGGGTTTTGTCGCTACCAGAAGTGTTTATTTAAGTGTGTGTTTCTAAAAAAACAAACAGTCAAACAAGAAACTGGAATTGAGCTGGATGAAGAATGTTGACCAGAGAGAGAGAGAGAGAGTTATCTGCAATATTGGTGCAATACATTGTGCTCAACTTATATCCTGATAGTGAAAAAATTATCAAATATTAAGAACAAAAAAGTGAACCCAAAAAAACTATTTCTCCTTTCAGAATTATTTTCAATATTTGTTTTTTTTCTGAACTTTATTTCATATACACTACTTATTGTAAAAGAAGCAAAGTTTCCAGCTAAATTTTTTCTTATATACATAAATTTTTTTGGAAACTGACTTGTTTCATATTTGATTTTTCTGATGGCCTTATTCTCAAATTGACAATGAACTTATTTAGAAAAAATTTCTGAATCTTCCAGGATCTACGATTTGTTAATTGGTCTCAGGATAAAAAAAAAAAAGACAACGTAGCTGGAAAGTGAAATCAAACAGACATTTTACAACTGGAGACTTTGATTGAACCTGTAATACTATTCATTTGGATGAAAAGTCTAAACAAAATTTTTTTTTTTTACATTTTTCCAGTGCTGATTAAACATAGGTGTTTACAAAGGATTGGTGATGATTCAAAAAGGATCAGGACCTGTGTGGTGACAATTGCCTTTCTTGAATATGGTGAGCTTGAATGACATAATCAAGAAAGTTCAAGTAATTTTGTCAGTAGAAGAGACAACCCAAGTTGCAAGCTACATATTAGGGATGTCAAAAATCAGGTACAGAAATTTTGTCCTCTACATACAGCTGTGTCTAACCTGATAAGAAAGTTGCAAAACTATTTAATTTCTGGGCAATTCTTCCTCTATCAGAAAAAGTAGGAAAGGAAAGCAAGACAAAAAGACTAACCATTAACTTTTACTCAGTTATGTGCCATGCGTGATACACGCTGAGGCGATCATGTATCTTTCAATACATGACTGACAAGGCAGATTTTTCCCCGCAGTAAGTTGCCATTTCTTTCTGCAGTAGACCAGTTGCCATCCAAGGCTATAGAACCCAATCTGTCCTGCTATTTACCCATAGCTGGTGGGGAGGGGGAAGAGGATTCATACTGTTCCCAAAGGAATTAGCATATAAGGGAATGTAATGGATTCTAGTGGATTTCTTTTGTAGAATATTCTCAATTCCTCCCATTCCAGCCACTAACCATTCAGTCAATCATGCCTCATGTGATTTTAGAAATTACAATCATGTTTTTCAATAAATTGGAGGCAGATATTTTTTCCTAAAAAGGTTGCCATTTTTTCTGCAATAGACCAGTTTCATATCCAAGACTATAGAACCTGGTCTGTCCTGCTATTTACCAATAACTGGGGAGAGAAGAAGAAGATTCAAACCTTCCCAAGAGTATTTGTGTGTAAGTGAATATAATGGATTATGAAAGCCATGAATGTCTTCTGGGGCATTCAATTGAAACTATTTCTCTTTTGATTACATGACTGAAGAACAGATTTAACTTGGCAGAGTAAAAAAGTGACTGCAGTGGGTAGCCATTTCTTTTCTGTAGACCAGTTAAACCAAGGCTATTGAACCCTGTCTGTCCCTATTTACCCATATTGGGGGAGATGAGGATTCATTTGAAATTCAGTTTTGTATTATTAGCTATGTAAGGAATGTAATGGATTCAACTGAAATTTGAATTCCAGCAGATTCCTAAATCTGAATTGCTGTCCATTACTATAAATAAAAATGACAGAATGCAAAAAACAAAAAAAAAAAACAAAACAAAAACCCCAACCAGTTGTAGAGAGATTAGAGCTGTAAGTATTGTGGATGCCAAAGGTCATTAAATACAGATGATATAATATTCAAAGTTTAGTAAAAATAATTAGAAAATGATAATAAAAAGACAAAAAATAGCAAAAACCATTGCCTTTTATAGAAAATTAAATTAGTATTAAAAACGGAAAATATTGATAGAAAAAAGAAAAGGAGAAAAGTGTTCAATATCTATGTAATATATAATAAATTCAGATTTAGTGAATGTTGCAGATCTTTACCACAAATGAAGAAGAGACCCTTGAAAATTTTAAAATCTGGTTCTATTGATGGTTGTAAGAATGCCATGGACAGAAAAAACAAAAATGATTTAATTTTGTATTTTAATCAGACATACAAGGAAATTTACAATCAGGAAGAAAAATTATAGTGTTTTGAGAAAAAAAGGACAAAGAATAAACAAAAAGAAGGAAAAGGAAATATCAAAAAAGAAAAACAATAAAAATGCAGAAAAAAAAAAAAAAGAAAAAAAAAGGGAAACCTGAAAAAGTGAAAAACAAATAAAAATGATGAAGAAAGAAAGGGAAAAAAAGTTAAACGATAGAAATGAAGAAAAAGAAAGTAAGAAAAATAAAAAGAGGAATAAAAGAGACAAATAAAGAAATATAGAAAGATACAAAGAAAACCTAAAAAAGATGAAAAGAAAGCATAAAAAGTAAAAGAAAGAAAGACACTTGAAGCAAGAGAGATGTGTTTCTAGCAAAGAATGTTGCCAATACTGGACAGCAACAATTTTGTTTGGTTCTTTTTTGTTTAGTGGCATATCAACACCTCTATGGGTATGGTTGAAATCTAAATGTGAAAATTCAAAACTCATAATTTGCAACATTATTCCAGGATTAAATTACGTAACTGCATTTTTTTTTAACAAATAATCTGGCAAAATCAAATGAGAAGTGAAAACTAGTTTCTCTTTATAAGAAATGGGATTAATCATAGCAATTTGTTTTTACTTTTTTGACAAATTATGTCATGTCTTCAATTTTACTATAAAATGTATTGTTGGTCATCTTATTACAAAATGCATATTGTCAGTCATTTTACTATGAAATGTATTGTTAGTAAAAATTTTTTTATATAAATGTATTATTGGTAATTTCACTACAAAAATGTATTGCTGGTATTGTTACTATAAAAACATATTTTTATACTTTCATAGTGTTTTGATTGTTTGGAAGCATCTCTATTTACCCATAGCTGGGACCCTAACAGGTGCTGTCACTCCAGGTCAGGGTGTTCTTGGGAACAACAGCAATTAAGAGGTGGTTGGTTCCATGCTTCTCAAAACCTCCAATCTATTGATCAAAGGCCTTGCTGCCAGATGTAGTTTATCATCATTGTCTTATTTGATGTGAGCAAACCAGGGGACATTTTAAGAAAAGCAGAAAGTGCAAAGCAAATATGGCTAGCAATCAGAGACATCTAAAAAGACCGAAATAAAAATAACTACCTTAGAGATTTACAAAACGTGCCTTTTTTTCTGGCTCTACATCACAATTTCCAAATATTTATGGATGAACAAACTCGGAACAATAATATCTTTCTTCTGTAAGTGTCCTTAGATGTTATCTTATCTTTGACTAATCCAAGGTTGCTCTTTTCAGCCTTGACAGAGTTAAAATATGCCTACGAGGCTTTGTGGGTGATTATTTTCTACCTCTCAAGTCTTTTGCCACAGATGAAATATTGCAAGCCTCTCACTACTCTTTTGTGAGACAGAAATTCAGTAGTGCATAGGAAAAGAGAAAGATGCCTTTCAGAAACCGAGTAAGGTATTAAGGGATCAGAAAATGTCATTGGGAACACTGAAAGGAGTGTTGAATTGCTATATAATATTGAATCGTTTATATGGCAATAAATGTGGGACAATTTCCTTATAGATAAAGAAGAGATTTGAAGCAACAGAAATGTGGTTCTACAGAAGGATACTGAGAGTACCATGGACCAAACATGTGAGCAATGAGGAAGTTTTAACTCCAAAGAAATTCATACTTAATATGTGATAAGCTAATTTTTCCAAGAAGTTGGGTTTTAAATTTTGCTATGGTTTTTGTGATTCTATGGGGAAGTACTACCAAGTCCAGATACAATGGGTGACATTGAAATGTCTGCTGAGTGTATTTTGCATAAATCATGAAGTTTGGGTATTTTAGTGTGGCATTCTACTAATTTAGACCATGAATTGCTAATCGCTTTATTAAATTTTTTGTATTTAAGAAATTATTGTGTTTATCAATTTACTCATAAATTAGAAGTTGGAGGCACATAAAAGAATTTTGGAACCATCTATCTTCCATATTTATAAGTCTACCATTCATCCTTGCTTTGAATATTGCTGCCACATCTGGTCTGCCAAACTTGCTATATATTTAGATCATTCTTGATAAAATCCAAAGAAGAATCTATCTTAAATATTTATAAGTCTTTTGTCCATTCATCATTGCTTTGAATATTGCTGCCACATCTGGTCTGGTGCTTCTGATATATATTTAGAGATTTTTTATAAAAATTTAAAGATGAATCTATTTTACATATTTATAAGTCTACCATTCATCATTGCTTTGAATATTGCTGCCACATCTGGTCTGGTGCTTTTGAATTATATATTTAGAGATTCTTGATAAAATCCAAAGATGAATCTATTTTACATATTTATAAGTCTACCATTCATCATTGCTTTGAATATTGCTGCCACATCTGGTCTGGTGCTTCTGCTATATATTTAGAGATTCTTGATAAAATCCAAAGATGAATCTATTTTACATATTTATAAGTCTACCATTCATCATTGCTTTGAATATTGCTGCCACATCTGGTCTGGTGCTTCTGCTATATATTTAGATTTTCTTGATAAAATATTTCTTGATGAATCTATTTTTACATATTTATAAGTCTACCATTCATCCTTGCTTTGAATATTGCTGCCACATCTGGTCTGGTGCTTCTGCTATATATTTAGAGATTCTTGATAAAATCCAAAGAAGAAACTGCAATATTATTAGTCTGGACCTGGCATCTCAGTTTCACTTTCTTACCACTGCAATGTAGCTTTCCTGTGCCTTTTCTATAAATACTTTCATGGTAATTGTTCTGATAAACTTTCCTCTTTGGTTCCTAGACTCTAAGAATTTAAGCATACTTCTATATTGGTGGAAAGGTCTCATCATTTTACAGTTGAAATGGCTAGATGTAACTGTAAGTTCTATTCTAACAGTTTCTTCTCTTGCACTTCTCGCTTGTAGAACTCTCTTCTGGCTTCTTGATCTTCAAAAATTTAAATGCAATGTCAATCGTTATTGTCTGTCTGGTTAAAATCTTGGGAAAGATGAAATGATTTTACTGCTACCTTTTTACACTACTTTCAATTCATAATTGCCACTAAGACACAGGGAGGTTACACAGTGTGGAAGAATTAGGAATAGAAACATTAAGAATGAGTGGGAAAAGGAAAGAGTAATCAGGAGGACAGTAGATAGCGATTGATATTGCATCTAAATATTTGAAGATTAAAGTTGGCTGGAAAGCATGGAGCCGGAAGGGAGTTCCACAAGAAAGGCATGTTCAATATACTAAGGACATAAGGGGTTTACAGGGTGATTTTACAAGAATTAGGAATAGAAACATTAATAATGAGCGGGAAGAGAAAGAGGAAAGAGTAATCAGGAGGACATGAGAAAGCGATTGATATTGCATTTAAATTTTAAATGATTAACGTTGGCTGGATAGCATGACGCCAGAAGGGAGTTCCATAAGCAAGGCAGTAAAGCCACTAAGACACAAGGGCTTACTGGGTGTGGAAGAATCAGGAACAGAAACATTAATAATGAGCGGGAAGAGAAAAGACATTTCATTTAAATTTTTGCAGATCAAAATTGGCTGGAAAGCATGGAGCCAGAAGAGAGTTCCACAAGTGAGAAGTGTGAGAAAAACTCTTAGCATAAAACTTACAATTACATCTAGCCAACTCAATTGTAAATTGATGAGATCTTGATACCAGTCTAGTACTACAGTTAAATTGAAGTTTAGTCACCATAGTGAAGAGCTCATCAGAACAATAACAATGAAAGTATTTATAGAAAAGGCACAGACAGGGAACCTCATTGCAATGGGAAATTGACTGAAGTGGAGCTGCCAGATCAGAACTAATAGTATTGCTGATTCTTTTTTGGATTTTATCAAGGAGATCATGGTAAATAACAGGGGCAGCAATATTCTAAGCATGGATATAAGTTGTGAGGAGAAGTGTTGGATTCCTGCAAAAGTAAATGCAACAGACTAGGTGGAATTATAAACAATAAATTCAAATCTGATCAAGTCCATATTTCTGAGATGAAATATTATAATATATATTTAAATTATTTGGACTATTGTCCTCATCTTTTTATGAATCAAACATTTATTACAAAATGGCTGTTATATGATCCATTTTTTTCATGAAATATTTCAACATAACCTTTAAATAAAAGTAGGTTTTTTTACATTCATGCCATTTTGTTTGTCAATTATAATAATCTGTGATTCCCTTTCATTAACTAACTCCACTGCCTTAACTTAAAATTGAACTGTGCCATGTGCACTTGAGGACACATGGCACAGTGGATAAAAAATGTTAGATCCAGTGACAGGACCCAAAGAGTGTGAGTTTAATGCCTGGTTAAGGCAGCAGAGAACTTTCAGAGGGAAATTAACAGGAGATAAACTGATAACTGACATCCATGGATTTATGGAACTAGAAAAGTCTACCCCAGTCAGTGAAATAAAGGGTTAAGTTTTTCCAACCACAAGAAGGCCGAGACATACAATGGCTGAAATGTTGTAATAAATATGGCAACAAAGATGAGGACAATAGTCCCAATAAAAATAAATAAATTATATAATAGGTCATCTCAAAAATATAGACAGAAACTGAAAGGTCAAACGTTTAATAAATATGGCAAGAAAAGATATATCAATAGTCCAATAATGTAAAACAATTTATATAATAGGTCATCTCAGAAATATAGACAGATACTGAAAGGCCAAAATGTTGTAATAAATATGGCTTTTGAGGACAATAAAAATAATGTAAATAATGTAACATCAAAATCTGAATTTCAATTCCACATTTTTGGAATTGTTATAATCTGTCATGATAACAAATATCTTTTAGGCAGGTAACAATGTCACTTCCAAAATAAATCTGTTTTAAATATTCAAGCAACTTCCCAGAGATAGTGATGGGGGAGAAAAAAAATGGAGGGAGAGAAAGAGAACTTACCTGAATCTTGTGTCGTCTCATCTGAATTTTCAACAACAGTCAGGGCACCTGTTCCAGGTGTGGAAGACTCAACACGAGTCATACTCAATGCCCACATCATCAGCATAAAGATGCCAGCTAAACAAAAAGGTTTGGAGCCAGTCTGGAGGATTCTTCTGATCATGATGTCAAACTGGTAGGGATAGAAAAGACAAAAGAAATTCCAAGTAAATTTTCTATTCAATGATATCATGGGCAGGATTTAACAAATATCCCGGGTGTGTGGGTGGTATAGTCAATAGCAGTTCAGAATAAGAAATCAGAGAGCATTTTTTTTCTAAATACAAGGCAATAAAGCCATTAAGATCCAAGGAGTTACTTTATTAAGGTGAGAAGACAGTAAAAGGTCAGGAATTAAGGAGAAAGAAAATAACGATTGACATTGCATTTCTTTGAAGATAATGGTTGACTGGAGAGCAAGAGTTCCACAAAAGTGCAGGAAAAGAAACTTTTAGCCTAGAACTGATGGTTAGATGTCACCATTTCAGTTGTAAATTGATGAGACCTAGTAGCCAATCTAGTACTGCACTTAAATTCATAGAGTGGAGTTTGAATTCCAGTTCTTAATTCCTGTTCTGTTATTGTTCTTGCTCTTCAATAATGTTTTTCTTTTTCTTATATTCTTTCACATTCAGTACCCCCCCTCGTGTCTTAGTGGCTTTATTACCTAGTTTGGAGTGAAATGAATTAAAAAAAAATAGGCGGGGGGTAATTATGTTCACTGTTATGCAAATAACCTTGGGGAAGGTATAACTCCATCTCATCTTCACATAGACATAGATTAAATAGTCGGACTTCTATCTGGGGGGGGGAATATCATCTATCCTAAAAGAAATTGTTAATACACTATTCACTCATCAAAAAAAAAATCTTACAATCCAAAATATGTTTTGGCTTTAAATAACCAACAAAGGGTTGATAATCCATAAAAAAAAAACAAACAAAAAATATCAGCCAATCAACATTAAAGACTACTGTATTCATCATCGGTTTTATTTAAGACTTAATATTTGTGTTTGCAGATGCTTGTTACAAATTGGCTACTATGCATATCAACTGGTAAATAATAGCAAAATAAGAATTTCAAACAGTAAAAAGACCAGGATGTGCAGGTGGTGTAATGGATTATGGTTCAGAATGAAAAATGAAAAGTTCAAATTCCAGCTGGGTTTGTTATATTCACTTATGTGCAGATACCCTTAGGAAAAAGTATGAATCCGTTTTTTTCCCCCGTAGCTGATGCACATGGGCAGAGGTTGTGGTTGTTTTTTTTTAAATTGAAGGATAAAGCAGTCAGGGCAACTTTGGAGCCACATGAAGATATTTAGAATAAACTCCATCAGAAACTGTCTTCAGCAGAGATGGTGAACCACTGACCTGTGGGTCATGAACTGACCCACCACCAACTTTTTAGTGACCCATGAAGAGTAAGTGAAATGACATCATGAAATATGGTTTGCAATGAACTATATAAAATCAATTATCAGGAATTGCATGCAAGACGACTCAATACCGCTGACTCGGTGTCATGTGAATTATGGAATTTTTTCAGCAACTTTTTAAAAACAAATAAAAGTAATTTATTAAGTATCATTTTAAAAACATAACTTAAAACTGACTCTTACTAAACTTATCAAATACAAATAAGTGGCCTTCATGAGCAAACTTTTCCTCTTTGACTAAAAATTTCCATTTTTGGTGTGAGGAAAAGCTTGAAAATTAAACACAAATCAGGCAAATAGGCTGTTGCGACTAATAAATCACAAAGACAAACTTTCAAAATCTCTTTTGAGTCAAAGCTGATCGAGGAGATGTGTACACTATGACATCCAACACTCATTGACCAGTGTTGAGTTCGCGGTGATGAAATATCCCCTCTCACCAGGAATCACCTTTGTATGGATATGAGTGCTGTATAATAGGAGAAGAAAGGTTTATTTTCCATTTGCTTTTCAATTATGGGTATTATTATTATTATATCTGTGACATAATAAAAGGGTTATTATTATATCTGTGATATAATAAATGGGTTATTATTATATCTGTGATATAATAAAAGCCTGTTTGTCATTCCTTTTCCTTTCAGCCATTCCATTCCATCCGAATGGAATGGCTGAAAGGAAAAGCAATGACAAACAGGCTTCGTTCTCAGAGAGACTTTAATACAACTAAGATATACAAAAAAACTATACCTACATGTGTGCCAAACAGGGAATGGAGTTTTTCTAACAATTTCACATACAAGTGGACTCCACCCAGCCTTAAGAACTAATGTTGGATAGTCTCCACCGTCCCTCTGTTTATTTCCCGTATCCGCTGACGAAGATCAATCACAGGTGTGTTTGAAAATTCCAGTCTTGGAACCTCAATCTCCATGATTCATTTTTGTCACCTGGTTAATATTAATAAATGTTTTTTGTACTGATCACATTGGTACCCTTTTGTTTGACTTTGTTTTATTGACCAACTTATCTTTTCATTATATATATATATATATATATATATATATATATATATAATGTTGTAACCTAGGGAAGGTTACAGAATAATCACATAAAGGTTGATAATGAACGAAAATACTTAAGACAAGAACAACACATATAAGATTCGATAGCAGTGTGTAGAAGAAGTCAACTGCTAGAAGTCAGTCAAGTGAATTCCACACTGAATTTACAATTGCAGAACATAGACCGGACATTCATTATTCACTACTGTATTTATGGAAATGAGGGGCATTTGTCCTTCATTATTGTCCATAGGTATGCTAAACAATATATATATATATATATATATATATATATATATATATATATATATATATATATACACAACTAGCAAACTGTAAAGAGAAACACAAAGGAAGAATCTTTCATATAATATGGAGATTCGTCTGTGTTTTTGGAGAAGCCATGTTTAGGATCACAGATTCAAACAGGCTGAATTCATCTACTATGTCCAAGGCAAGGACATATTCCATAAATGGGAAACAGCAAGTCTTGGGTTTTCCCAAATTGAGGACTGCAAGCCGGAGTTTCTTTCTATATTTGGGGTAGATATATTCCCAAAGGGAAATGGCATTATGGACCTGTAAGCTGTAACATTTGACAGACAGAAGCCCAGGTAGGACGAACAAACACGTGTGTCTTGACACCAATAAGCTTATTGACTGAACAACTGGCCACTTTCGTCACTGTAAGAGTGTCACATCACTAAGTGGCTGTCATGTGACTTATCTCCACCAAAGGGAGATAATCAAACCTCTGTAACCCTAGAGATGCACATGTTAAACTGAAGGCAACAAAGTATAAACCTTGAATTAAATATTAGTAACCAAGACGCAGCAACAAGTTTCTCATTAAAACAAATATCGGTAAATATATGAACGACTCGTTTATGTTTATTAAAAATTCGAAAGTACCAAAGATTACCTGACAACTATACAAAGCCCTCATCTTTGTCGCCATATTTATTACAATGTTTCAGCTGTTGTACTCTCCGGCCTTCTTCAGGTGGTTGGAATGTCAAATTTAACCCTTTATTTTGCTCACTGGGGTAGACTGTTCTAGTCCCACGTGCCATGTTTAATGGATGTCAGTTATCTCCTGTTAATTTCCCTCTGAAAGTTCTCCACTGCCTTAACCAGGTATTGAACTCACACTCTTTGGGTCCTGTCACTGGATCTAACCAACGCCTTTATCCACTGTGCCATGTGTCAGGACATTCCAACCACCTGAAGAAGGCTGGAGTATACAACGGCCGAAACGTTGTAATAAATATGGCGACAAAGATGAGGACAATAGTCCGAATAATGTAAATAATGTACATAATACCTCATCTCAGAAATATAGATAGAAACTATATAAAGGTTCGACCTTTCTGGACTAGAGTAATTGACTTGACGGTATTTCTAAATGGGCTCCATCTGCAATGTTATGCGCTGCTTTTAGTAAAATTTCTCACCATATCATGCTTATTTGGCTGATCTGAATGTGCCAGGTATACACTTAGCAGAGTTGGTGTGATGATGGGTACATTGGGTGCCACATATATTTGTACTCCAGTGTTTTTTTCTTGTCAAAAACTGTCATTATTTGGCAGCATTTTTTTTTTTATGCAGGACCCACGAAAAAGCTCGCCTTTTAAGTGCTTTATTGTAGGATTTCTAAATAGAACTAAAAAAAACAAACATTGCCCTGAGAATAAAAGGGAGATGTTTTTAGTTATAAATTAATTAACAACAAGTTAATACTAACTACTATCATCAACAACAAGTTAATACTACCAATCAACAACAAGAAGTTAACAAAAGTATAACAATAAAAAGTTCCTACTACTAAAACATATCCGGGGTCTTGCGAAATTGTTTTTTATGCTAGAAATTTTAGAACTGCTGAGGGGAAAATATCCGCTTGTCAAAATAGGAATTTTTTTGTTATTGTTGTTGATCAGCAAACAATAAACATTCATGTGTTTTTTTTTGTTTTTTAGAAGTGGAGTCCTATTCATTATCATAAATTAAATCGTTTCCTGATCGTTACCTTGTTTTTAAATTTAACAAATGTCATTGTCATTAAATTTGAAAGAAATTGTTTTGTTTTTTGTTTTTTTTTCCAAGAGGGACCTTTTTTTTTTTTTGAGTAGTTTCAAAATATTCATGCCATAATTATTAGTTCAGAGTTGTGACTTGGAGTATTTCTTTTTGTTACAATTTTGATACATTTTTTTAAAAACAACTTTCTAATTTTAAGTTTTTAACCATGTAACTAAAAATAACTTTCAAATTCTTCTTGTTTAAAACCGGGAGACAAACACGTAGGTCGCGTAATTAATTAAAAAATCTTATTTTTCGAAATTGTTTAGTTTGTTTACAATTTACTTTATCATTGTTGCTAACGTACTAAACAAGTTCCTTAAAATATATTTAAATTGAAAATTTCTTTCATCTTTCATGATTTTTCAATAAATATCCTGACATGGAAAATGAAAAATTTATTTTTCGTTTCTTCCCAATCAAGAGATGAAGAGGGTTTTTTTTTTTTTTTTTTTTTAAAGGCTCTTCGAACCAATAAATTAAAATAACTAAAAAAGAAAGAGAAAAGTAAATCTAAGTCTTACCTTGTTATTTTTAAAATATATTTTCTTTCCTTTGTTTTTCCTTCCTTCTTTAAGACGAGAAATATTTCCTAAATTACAAAAGTGAAACTACAAAAAAAAAAAAAAAAATGTCAATTGTATCAGAACGAAAGGTTTGAAACGGTGATAAAACTTTTCTCAGAGCTAAATAATTTTCTATATATTCTTACAGCAAGCTTTACAGAGTGATAAATGAGGGGTACTTTTGAATGCTTATAAATACTTTAAGGATAAGGAAATCTTGATGATTATTGCGTCACACTCAATGTATTTACAGAGAAAAGACACGTCAGTAATAAACAAATGGTAGGCACAAAACAACACGTGGCTTTCAGGAGAAAAAAAAATAATGTTATTATTAAACAGAAAAAAGAATAATAAATGCACAATTATAATCTAGTTATTAAAATAAAAATTAACAAAGCCGAATTTTAAAAGAAAACTACGACTTACTGGATGAATCTTCGTTTTAAAGTTATCAATTTTAGTTTTTCTTATATTCATTTTGTGCAGAACTACTTTGTAAATTTCTATCAACTTCCACTTCTAAAAAAAGTTTTTTTTCCTTTGGTTATTGTTGATTTTTTTTTATTAAAAATAATTTAAATCCTACTAGAACGCAATATAATATCAGCAGGTAGATAATTAAGAATGATCAAAGGCAGATAAATAAAAATTGCGGATAAACAAGACGGATTTACGTTGTTTGTACGGATGCACAGACGTATAATGAAATTCGCGTTAACGATATTGTAATATTCGTGGCTTATATGCGTAAAAAGGTGATTGTCTTTAGGACCGAAATTAGTAATTAATTTTTTGCCTTACATTTTGAGAAAGTTTTATCTAATTTAATAAATTAATTCAATTTTTTTAGTAGTAGTAGTAGTAGTAGTACTGTAGTAGTAACAACAACAACAATAATAATAAAAATAATAATAAATCTAAAAATGTGGCACATAAGGACATCAACAATTCTTGTTGTAGTTGGAGCCCTCGGATTGATTGGAAAAGATTCCGATAGACTCTTTGAAGGGATTCCTAGTAGCCCATGCTTTAAAGAGATACAAACAAAACAATGTACTCACAATTATAGCTCAGACATTACGAAGATATGTAAAAATAAAATGTATGTGATTTTTTTTTTTTTTTTTTTACAAAAACGACCAATGGAAACTGTCATGAAGACATTTCTGAGCTCCTGTTGGAACCCGGATGGAAATGTGTATACATCAGAAATCGAAATGAAATAATAATAATAATAATAATAATAATAATAATAATTGTAATAATAATATGATCTCTTCTTGTATCAAGTCCCACTGAATATAAAACCCGACATGACAGAGTTTCCAATATCTGCACTGGAAAATCTGCAACTTCTACGGGAAGGAAACTGAAAGAAACTGGTATGAACACCACCCAGACCCGGTTACGGAGATAGGACCTGTTACAATTCTATGGGACTACACAATACACACTGACAGAACAATCAAAGCCAACCGGCCAGATATTGTTATTAAAGACCACAAACAAAAACGGTGCCTCCTTATTGATATGGCAGTCCCTGCTGACTGCAATGTATCTTTGAAGATATTCAAAAAAGTTGTCAAAATACAAGGACCTTTGAAATAGAAATCTCGAAAATGTGGCATATGGGAACATCAACAATCCTTGTTGGAGTTGGAGCCCTAGGACTGGTTGGAAAAGATTGCATTGCAGTAGACTAATTGAAGGGATTCCTGGAAGTCCATGCCTCAAGGAGATAAAAAATTGTTCTGACAAGTACAGCCCACACCTTACGAAGGGCTTTATCTATGTAATTTAATTTTTTTTTTTTGTCAGTGGAAAGTGTCATGACGCCATTTCTAACCTTAGGTCCCTGGGCGGGACCCGGAAAGAAATGTGTAAACGCCAGAAATCAAAGAAAATAAAAATAAAAATAATAATAATAATAATAAAAAGAAAACTAAAAGGAATGATAATTATTGATAAAAAAATCCCTCTATAAACATTTTAGGTGGGTTGTGACAAAAAAGTCGTTTTTTTTTGTTTAAGGATTTCCATATGAGTGCATGTGAGCCCAGGACAAAAATTGTCCAGTCCCTGTAACCACACCCACAGTGGCGTTAATATTTCACCAATCCCACCTCTCTTAGTGCAAGATGTTACCGCAGGATAGGAATCCACAGACTAGGTGCTTTGTCCATTGATTAATGAGGAAAACACATATTACGCAATGCACATTGCTTTTGATCCGAAAGCTGTGACGAAAAACAGGGATAGAAAATGTAAATGCGAACAAACATTGCCAGGCAGCTGACGAAATAATCCTTTCCTCCTGTCAGTGTCGTCATCCCTCATCATATGGCTGATGTAATTTGACATATGGATTTCGATTTACATTATATAGAAAATATCTCACTTGTTGGCTATTGTGGCATGTGAAATGCTCCTTGAATTAAAATATTCAATATATACAGCAACGGTAATAATCATAATAATAACTAGAAATCCCAGAATCCAAAAAAAAAATCAAGTACTAATCGTCCTCATTCCCAATTTTAATTTTCTGCGGCCTCTACCTAAATGCTTATTCTTTTTCCATCTTCCTATTCATGGCCCCTTAAAAGCCTAGAATAATAAGGCCTGAATATACTCATAACCATTGCTACAGGCCTGTCCTGGCAGCTCGACTTTAGATTTCTCGTTCCTTCCGTGAGAACAGGCGGATAATTTCTCCTTCGAGACAATACCTAAAAAAAAAAAAAACAAAAAAACTTATTTTGCTTAGAAGACTCGTATTCAATTTTTTAGCAGTTTCACACTCAGATTTCTCGCTCCTCCCGTGAGAACAAGCGGAGAAATCTCTCTCTATAAAACATCTACTCAATAACTTTGTTAACTGGGAAATCCTACTTTTCCCCGCAAAATACTACTAATTTTGCAACCAGGGATAAAAGTTGTTGAACGGTTATTTCAAGGCTTGGGATTTGTTCATTCCGCTCGCAGTGAGGATTTATTTTTGGAAAAACACACAAATGCAAATAAAGAAAGGGAACATTCCTAGAACATGAGTTTGATGGTCAAAAGTTCAGAATGTGGAATTAATAAATGCTAAACTTTTCAATTACCTCGGTGTATGAATCAGTTAAAGGATTTTTCCGGGGATAGAGTGGGAGAAAAAAAAGGAATGTTTATACGGCCTACCCCACTAAAGCAGGATGTGGCACAACGTTGATTTTACGTGGGGAACCTATACACATACGTATGTATATGGGCTCAGGACAAAATTGCCCAGTCTCCGCGACCACTGCCGATGCTGGCGTTGATATTGCACCGCCTCTATTTACTGCAATGAGGAAGGTGCTGCCGCAGGATTGGAATCTCCTGGACCGGGCGCCTTCTCCCATCTAAAACGAAGAGAACAGTTTACTTTAATACCAGCCAACTAATTAACCCATAGCTTATATATAAATATATATAATATGTCTTTTCCCAAAGGTATTTTCGTGTAATTGAATATAACGAACCCGACTGAATTGGATCTCCGATTTCTAATTCTTCCACACCCAGTATCCCTTAAATCACAGTAGCTTTGCTTTAAAGGAATCCTTTATATGAACTTGCTTATATATATATATATAATGTCATTCATGCATACAGGCCTGTTTTACTGTATATTTTTCAGTGCGACGAGACAACCGAATGTTTTTTAAGATTAAACCCGACCGATTTGGTATCAGTCGGAAATTCTACCCCCTTCCATTAAATTTTAATTTTCATTTTTCATCTTTAGACCTTCCTATTCTTCACTTTCTGTTACCCCTTTATAGCTTTCATTTACTCTAACGTCCGTCCCACACTCTCAAACATATACAATACTAAATTTTATTTTTATTCCCGGATTTATGTTGTTTTTTCTATAGTTTTTTTTTTGAATTTGTAAAATCTGATGAATTGATCGTATTTACGATTCCAATGGAATAAAATTAATTTATGGGATATTAGTGTTTTTAAGCCTTTTTTTTATATATATATATATATATATATATATATATATATATATATATATATATATATATATATATATATATATAATAAAGAATAATCACACATAAATTAATCAAAGTATTAATGCGATTATTGGCGACATCCATCGCTAGAAAACATAATATATGCATTAAAATCCTGTTCATCCATAGTGCGAGTTTTGATCCTTGTCGAAAAAACTTGTTGTCTGTAGTTTTTCAGTTTATTTGATGTTAAAATGCTAGTACTTTTACGAATAGTCTTCTATTCATCATCAGGCATGTGTTTTTTTTTTTTATAAAAATCAAAAACTTGAGACGATATACCTGTATGTCGACCGAAAGATGTTTTTTCTAATATTGCTATTATTGACGGTTGTGTAAGATCTCGGAACGTGCAAAGACGTAACGCTAAGTTTTCAAAAATTTTTAAAAAAATTTTATTTAAATATTTCTTGTGATGTGTTAAATCCACGTATTCTATTTTTACAAGTGTATTCAGTTTTTATATCATGAACTAAGTATATAGTTCAATAATATAGTGTAATGTCTTAGTAGTAGTTTTTTTTATAGGAATTTTTTATGTACTGCGGATCGATAGTTTTTAATAAACATAAAACATTAATTCTATTAATTCTATTATTAATCTATGATTAATTCTATGTGTGATTATTCTTTGTATGTAAATCATATGCTGCCTAATGTTTTATATATATATATATATATATATATATATATATATGTTTAGAGTTTCTTTCTTTTTTTAGATACTAATTGTTTAGTGATACAAATCGTACGAAATAACTTATAGCTGGGTCTCTATGGTTTATATCTTTCACAAGGGCATTTTTGCGTAAGTGAATATAACGAACCCAACTGGAATTGAAACTTGGTTCTCCGATTAACAATTCCGAACCTCTACCCATCACACCAATCACACATTCAAGTTTACAGCATCTTATATTCACAAGCGGTCACCCATCTAAGTACTAACTAGGCTTGGTATTGCTTAACTATGATGATCGTACGAGAATCGGTGTTGTAACGTGATATGGCCGTAAGCACATTAAACCACCCGAACATCCAAGCTGATATTTCCAAGCTGTCACCCATCTGAGCACATTACGTTGCTTAACTTTGGTGATCATTTGGGAACCGGTTTCGCAACGTAATATGGCCGTAAGCCACAAAAGGCCAAGATTTTAAATGGTAACGATAAAAATAACTGTTTCCCCACAGAAATCGTTCAACATTCATTGAGGGAACAATTTTTAGGAATATTGTGGTATATTTGGGTCAGTGTTTGTGGCTAACTAAGTTTAAATTTAAGACAAATGAAGACCGTCCTTTTCAACATTCTCCATTTTGGGCTTGTGATATTTTTCTGTAAATAAAAGAAATCAATATCGCATAAGTCCATTTAATTTGGTATTAAATGATTTGGAATTTTTTTTATTACTAATATTTTGTTTGGTTTCTTGTATATAGTTTTGTTTCACATTTGTAAATATTCATTGGGGGTTAACTTTTTAAAAATTGTTATTTTATTCCCTTCCCCCTAGAGACAATGAATTGTACATATAGGGACTAGTTAGGATTTTCATAGAGACCACGAGGTATTATGGTGAACGTAATCAGAAAGGTAAGTAAGAATGCGTTGTCGTGGTGTAAGGAATATTGTAGTATATTTAATATAATATTTGTGCATTTAGCTAAGTTTTTATTTAAGACAGAAGAAGACCGTCCTTTTTCCCCATTCTCCATTTTTGGCCTTGTACCACATTTTGTAAATATTTACAAATAAATACCACTCTTCACCATGGTTCTTGGACTTTTTTTTAAATAATTTAAGCGCAGTACTAGACTGGCAAATATGAGGTCTCATCTATTTACAATTGAATTAGCTAAACCTAACCGTAAATTTATTTACCAGTTCCTCGCTTGTGGAACTATCTTACGGCTTCAAGCTTTCCAGACAAATTTAATCTTCAAAAGTTTAAATGTAATATATATATATATATATATATATATATATATATATATATATATATATATATATATATCTACTGTTCTTCTGATTGCTCTTCTTTTTTTTTCTTGTTCTTTAGTAAAGTTTCTCATTTCTAATTCTTCCACACTCAGTCACCCCTTGTGTCTTAGTGGCTTTACTGCCTTGCTTGGGGTGAAATCGATTACCGCTTCCCCAGTTTTTCAGGAAAATAAGCATTTCAAGTCCATTAAATACCATCGCTCTTTCTAGTAGCGATCTAGACATTTCAACTGTAAAATGATGAGACCTAGTCGCCAATCTAGTACTGCGCTTAAATTTATAAAGTCTAGGTACCATAGAGGAGAGGTCCTCAGAACGATTATCATGAAAGTGTTCATAGAAAAGGTACAGGGAAGCTACGTCAAGCCGGTGATAACGTGACGAAAGCCGAGATGCTAGATAAGGACCAATAACATTGCAGATTCTTCTTTGGATTTTATCAAGAATCTCTAGATGCAAGCGTAAAATTTGCCCTTTTTGAAAATGTACTTAAAAAGCACGAATATAGTTCTGTCTCTAAAATTCTAATTGAACTGTTATTTTGCACTGACCGTATACAATTCTTGAATGGTAATTTTTTTTACATACGAATTCTTATCAGTGAGAAATGGAAAATTGATTTAATTCTGCCTTATGGGTCCGTGAACACTTGGCTGTGAACCAATCTCTAAGGGATTTCGCAGACCCTCATCATTGCTAACCTGACATAGGTTCGGTACACCGTTTTTGGAAATCCCAGGCCCGCACACCTGACTTGCATTTTAGTTTCAAGGAAAGCAACTAAAGTCGAGAAGCCAGGTCAGGACCAATAATATTGCTGATTCTTCTGTGGATTTTATCAAGAATCTTTAAATATATAGCACCATCACCTGACTGTATGTGGTAGCAATTATATAAAATATTGTTTAAAAGGTGAATATAAAACAATAATAAAAAAAAAATAATGCAATAAACTAAGTTTATTGCTCTTTCTCTTTAGAGGAGAATATAAAATTTGCATAAAAAAAAGTACAGGTTAAATAAATTATTGATTAAAAGTTGAAAATCTTCATTCCCATATTTACAACGTTTCAACCGTTTTACGTTCCGGCCTTCTTCAGGTGATTGGAATTTCGAACTGGATCCGGAAGAGGCATGGCGCGTGGAACTAGAACAGTCTACTCCGGTGGACGAAATAATTAAAATATATAACTTTTTAAAATCTGTGCGGGAAATTAAAAAACAGAATATTTATTTTATTATTCTAATATTAATTTTAATAATTCTATAAAAATAAACATTTATTTTTAAAAAAAAATATTTCCAGACATGTAAGAAAAAGAGTGAAGACAAAGTCTTTCCTATATTTGTCTGTTTATTGCCCCCTTTCCAGTTTTTATTGTTTTATGGCCTTGTTATCAAGTCACTGATTATAGAGTGTATGTTTGTATATATCTATGAGTTAGTGTGTTTATGTATTTCTCTGTGAATTTCTAGTTTCATGTATTGTACGTTTATGGTTAGTACTGCTATTTTCTCAGCACTATCCCAGTCACATTCCTCACCCCGACCCTCCAGTCGACGAGTTAAGACTACCGCTTTCTTTGATTTTCGCCGCTTGTAAGTCGGGTTTAATCGCAGTCGGGCAGAGTCTCTGGATTGGATCTCTTCTTACTTCTTCCCTCGTCTTCCCGGTACCAACCCATATTTATATGGTCGGTACTCCACTATGTAAATTAGGTGGATCGTACCACAACAATATTGTACGGAATGAATTATTTAAACTGGACATTTGAAAACAATAAGTTGAAATAAAAATGTGTTCTTTGAAAAACAGGGCAGAGATTTTTAAAAGATTATTTATAAAATTAAAGCAAGAAACACACTACCTATTAAGTATGTCTCCAGGTTGATAGGGCTCAGATCTACGCAGCCCGACTAACCACATTAATTTTGTTTCATTCTTTTTTTTTTACTTACTATCTTTGTTTATTTTCTTTTTTCTTCTTTCTTTCTTTTTTATTATGAATAATGTCAACGAAATGTATTTCGATTAATATTTTGAGACACGGAGTTAAAACAATTAATTTTGGATCCAGCTGAAGTCTAGAATTAAAACCAGGCCTTACGAAAGATTTTTGCTGTTTCGAAATTGATATACTTGAATGTTGACTCACTCGGGCTGAGCTCGACAAGCCTGACCCCCAGAGTTGCAACTGATATATATATATATATATATATATATATATATATATATATATATATATTGAACTAATCAATCATAAAGTAAATTTAGAGTATTAAACAAACAAAGAAGGTAAAAATAAACAGAAACACTGTAAGCGTAAATTTATGTGGTTCAATCCAACCTTTATTCGTAATGTTCAAACTAATATAGTAAGAACTTTCCAAGATTTAAATCCATAAGCACACCAAAAAAGATGTTAAAATCAACTATAGCTGAGTTAACAACATAAATAAAACCATATCCCAGCATAACAACATTATATTAAACGAATATATTTCCAACAAAGACAAGGTAAATATTTCTACAAAAACAACACCGCTCTCTCCAAATATTTCTGGCAATTAAAAAATGTATCGCACCATCATTCATCTGGGATATTATGACAAGAGCTAAACCTTATAACGGGAAAGGAAGTAAATGTAACTTATGTCTTGTTGAAAAATTGTTTTTCTTAAATCATTTAAATAACCCTAGCTTATTAAACAAGAGAAATGAATTGGTGGTTACATGTAGGCATAAAAATAAACATTTGCTTAAATACGTTAATGGAGATTAATTTTGAATATAAATTACGGTTTATTTTTTGGCATCATACAGCTTTATTTTTATATATATATATATATATATATATATATATATATATATAAAGAAATCAACAAAGTCCGACAATTAATTTAAGACATTCTATAAACATAAAAATTCTATAAAAAGAATGTTTAAACATAAAAATGTCTTTATATATATATATATATATATATATATATATATATATATATATATATATATATTCTAAATAATCAGTTTTTATTTATTAATCGGATAGATTTTATCACTTAAACGTTATTTTTAGTGGACACACATATTTGAGTAGATGCTCTGTTTATTTATTAAACTAAGAATGGCGGATATTTGAATCCTTGAGATTTGAATTTCTTCTATATAATAAATGCGAATGTCAGTGTGTCAGTGTGCCACACATTTTCAATTGAAGGGACACAACTCTCTAACTTTCCATAGCTCACGTTACAAAAATTTTGGATTCTCAAGTTTTCATTATTTTGGCGATTTTTTACGTGATTTTTTGCGACGAATTTTTTTTTTGTATGATAACAAATTTTATAACTTAAAAATAAATTTGGGAATAATCGAAATTAATTTCGAAATCCGGCGAAAGTCACCCATGAAATTAAAATAATTGTTTTGAAAGTAAGGACCTACGTACATCAAATTGTCTCTAAATGAATGGCAATAGAAGAATTTAACGTTGAACTTTTAAAAGGTAAGCTGAAATATTAATGTAATACTTAAATGCAGTGATCAATTTTGAGTTCTTCTGTAGTTTATTGTTGGCTATCCCATACGGCAGCAGAATGCCTTGCAAAAAGAAATCTCTACGAGGAGAGGACGAGATTGCAAACAAAAGAGTCAAGGCTGCAACGAGGAAAAGAAAGCCCGGTGGAAATGAAAAAAGGCAGCTAGGAGAGCTTCCAATGCCGAGAATATGCAAAGACTTAGAGACTCTCAAACTCCTGAACAAGCCAAAGGCCCAATCAAGAACCCTCCGTAGGAGCAAGTTTAAATGCCGCACGGTAAGGGAGTTAATAATATTTCTCGAGTCTTCAGACGAAAATAAATAAATATACAAATATAAATAAACAAAGCGTTTACGCAGATATGGGTTTGATCTAACGAAGGTTTCTCCTGGTAAGCAGGACACAGGTTCGAATCCTACCGGAGGGCGTATCTTGTCTTTAATAAGCTTTCTCGAATATTCAGGCCTGTAGACAAAAATAAATAAATATACTGTTTAATAAGTAAATGGAGCGTCTACTCAAATATGAGTATCCACTAAAATAGCGTTTCATTGGTAATGTTATACACACACACACACACACATATATATATATATATATATATATATATACATATATGTGTGTGTGTGTGAAATAATAATAAAAACGAAGGAATATTAATATACAACCCAGTGTATCTGAAGATTTTAATTTTTTTAAATATTTTTTATTGTTCAATATATATATATATATATATATATATATATATATATATATATAAATTAGGAGGATTTGAAATAATCATAGTTAAGTAATTCATCGAGTATAGAAGAAACGTCTAGCAAATGAAGATATATCTTGAAACAAAAATCCTATATTTAATTCATCAGCAGTTACGATGTAAGTTTGAATAACCAAATGTATCAACGGGCCTCAGTGACGAAGTTAACGAATTAGACTCGATACATTTGCTCGATCGCATATTCGAGTCCTATTCGTTTTAAAAACGTCTTGTAAGGCCCAACAAAGGTTTCAAAGTTGGTTGAAACATTAGATCGTAACTTTTCAAGAATTCAATTCTCGGTAGTGGATGCGTACTGCTGATGAGTCCCAAATATAGGGGAAATATAAACAGTGCTTTCTGCATTCTGTTGAGGTTTCCTTTGGACTCGATGAATTACTTAATTATGATATATATATGAGTTTTTTTCTCGACTATTTACATATACCGGACAACAGTGCATTGTGGGTAGTCTATTCTGACGATTATTTTGGCGGGAGTTCTTTGTTAATTTGCTTATTATTTACTTTATTTGGATTATTTTACTTTTTCTTATTTATTTTTATTTTATATATTTTTATCTATTTTTTCAGTTTTCGATTTTTAAGTAACGTAGTAAAAATTTTGAGATGAGTTCAGATCATTTATTTAGTAGTTTGTTTTGGTTTAGGTAGGCCATTATAGACTAACCACAATGCACCACTGACCCGTATGTATAAATAGTCGTCAAAAAAAGACAACGCATCTAGCCTGGGTGTTGACTTCAATGTTCACTTTTATATTTACACACGCTCTATCTCTGATATTGGGCACTTTATCCCATAAATATAGCACACCTTAGAACTATATTCCGTCTTTTATATATATATATATATATATATATATATATATATATATATATATATATATATATATATATATATATATATATATATGGAGAGAGAAGAATTGACTCATTCGTTTTCTACGGCTTATCGTCTCTTTGCAGGTCATTCAAAATGCCAGAAAATATTTTTTAGATTTCAAATGGTCTTATAACGAAACAAAGTGGAATTGAAACTCCGAGCTATTAATCACTATCCATTACACCATCCGCGCATCCAACCTTACACCACCTGGTCTTCCCAAACAGTCACCCATCAAGGTACTGACCAGACTGGACGTTGCTTAACTTCAGTAATTGTACCGGAACCGGTTTTCCAACCTGATGTGTCCGTAATCCAGAGAGAGAGAGAGAGAGAGAGAAGAGAGATTTGAAGAAAGACTGTGACCTTGTGTCAGTCTAAGTAGACAATAAATAAATAAATAAAAGCAAGAAGAAGAAGAAAAAAAAAACAATCGAAAGGGTAGCTAAATTGAACAACAACAACAAACAATTATCTCGCCCTCATCCAGCCGAAACCGAGTCCGGAATGTAACACAATGACAAGTTTACAATGGAGATCCTCACGTGCATGCGCGGGTAGTCCGGGAAATTTTATACTTCCGCCGACACTTACCTTTTGGGGACGCCCCTTGTATCAGAAATTAACCCTGATCTTCCAACTTTACAAGGTGCTGCCTTGCGGGGATGGATCCCTAGAGCTGGATGAAGAATTTATGGATCTCCGGGCCCAAAACCTATATAAAAAATAAACTGGGTCAACTCAACTCATGACTGACATGCTTTCGTATATCCCATTCGTGTGGGATCTCATTGTTGGGACGTAAATAAAAGGCAGAATTGCGAATGCTGATTTTCACGACAAGTCGCCCCACTCACTTGTATTTCTATTCTAACATGACATTCCAACTCTCTACATAATGGCGAGAGAGGGGGAAAATGGTATTTGCAAAATATTTATTTAATATACCTCCAAAGATAAATCAGTGAAAAAAAAAACACTATATAAAAGTCATTATATTTTACTCATAATATTGAATATGTTAAAATTATTCAACTTTTTAACAAGAAAAATCTCAAGTTGATGTTAAAAATTGCCACAAAATATTGTTGATTTATTTAAGATGAAATGATCTATTATGACATGTCTCTAATTTGTATTTAGATTGGTTGTTTTTTTATGGCTTATCAACCATTTGCAGGTTATTTAAAGCCTGAAAATATTTTTACATTGTGAGAATATTTGTTTAGATAACAATGGATTAGTAATAAAAGTCTTACTAATTAACCCATAGCTGGGGGAGATGAGATGGATTCATACCTTTCATAAGGGTACTTGCGTGTAAGTGATTAAAACACTTCATTGCTAACACACACAAAACACACACACACGAATTTGATTAAAAAGGACCGATATATAATGCATATGAATAGGGCACTTCGATGTGGCATAATGGTTAACAAGCTTGTCTCGCGAGATCTGTTACGATGGAAAAGGGAGTTCGATCCTCACTGGGTGCCCCATACTTTCGGTCTTGTGCCACATCGAAGCTACGCTTAGAAAATAATTTCGGGCACCTCGAGTCGGTGTAAGTGTTAGCGAGCTTGTCTCGCTAGAACAATTACGACTGAGTAGTGAGTTCGGTCCTCACTGGGTACCCCATACTTTCGGCCTTGTGCCACATCTATGCTACGCTTGGAAAATCCCTATAATACATATGAATAAACCAAAAGCCTAAAGGTACGATTTTATAAAAGATAATTTTTGAATAGGCATCCGTTTGTCTGAAGTGATGAAGGTAGCGCCCTTTTTGGTCAAAATTCAATCTTTGGTGATAAAACTCCAGGGCCCAGGTTTAGGCTATAGTATATGAAGGCTGTGCGCTTCTCAGACTATATGCCCTCATCCCCGGTTGTATCGACAAGATCCAAAGGAATACAGGACTTACATGGTGGAGTAATCGATTGTGGAATCAGGGAGCCGAGTTCGAATTCCAGTCGAATCCATTACATTCACTTACGTACTAATACCCTTGGGAAAGGTATGAATCCTCTTCTTCCCCTCCCAACTATGGGTAAATAGCAGGACAGCCTTGGATGACAACTGGTCTACCGCAGAAAGAAATGGCAACCTACTGCGGGAAAAAATCTGTCTCGTCAGTCATATATCGAAAGATACGTGATCGCTTAAGCCTGTATCACGCATGGCACATAACTAACTTATTGAAATTTGGGGATGGCTGCGGAAAGTTGTCAGTGCTCACAGCTAACTGGCTTCGGGGGTCCACTTCCTGGGATGCCGACCTCCATCTATCCGCCTTGTTTGGGATAAAATTATTAAAAAAAGAAAACTTCCAATGTTTACATTTACTGCAAATTTTCACAGAAAAGACAAATAATTCGTCCAGGTTTTTTTTTATATTAAAAATCCGATCGTCCGAATCTTAAACAATTATATAATAAAAATAAAGAAAACATGGTCTCATGCCTGTTAAAGAAATCATTTGTATTTACAAACATATGTATATGAATTCAAAAGAGTCAAAAAATGGGTAAAATTAATCTTTAGTTGAGTTAAAGTCTTTGGGAAGTTCGTCTACAGTAAAAGCTCACAGTTAGAACAAGGAATGCGATATTTATGCCCAGAATGTTATAAGAAAGAGCAATACAAATGCAGAAGGACGTGTACCTGTGTTTTATAGATTAGGCACTGGTGTTCGATAAAGTACGCCACAAAGGTCTGTTGGAACTGCTCAGCAACCATGACACATTTGGGAAGGATATTAGAATAATACGGAAGCATTACGCGATATTTATGCCCAGAATGTTATAAGAAAGAGCAATACAAATGCAGAAGGACGTGTACCTGTGTTTGATAGATTGCAACAATGGTGTTCGATAAAGTATTTTACAAAAAATCTATTGGAACTGCTCAGCAACCATGACACATTTGGGAAGGATATTAGAATAATACGGAAGCATTACGCGATATTTATGCCCAGAATGTTATCAGAAAGAGCAATACAAATGCAGAAGGGCGTGTACCTGTGTTTGATAGATTTTAGATAATATATTTGATAAATACGCCATAAAGACCTGTTCTCATAACTTCAGCAACCATGACACATTTGGGAAGGATATTAGAATAAATACGGAAGCATTGGAGTTTTATGCCCATTTATCAGAAAAGCAATACAAATGCATTTAGGGCGTATTACCTGTGTTTTTTTCGTAGGCAATGGTGTTTGATTGGGCGGAAAATCTATTGGAACTGCTTCAACAACCATGACACATTTTGGAAGGATATTAGAATAATACGGAAGCATTACGCGATATTTATGCCCAGAATGTTATCAGAAAAAAAAATACAAATGCAGAAGGGCGTGTACCTGTGTTTGATTTTTAAAATGGTGTTTATAAAAGGAATGCACAAAAATCTATTTTGAACTGCTCAGCAACCATGACACATTTGGGAAGGATATTAGAATAATACGGAAGCAAAACGCGATATTTATGCCAAATGTTATCAGAAAGAGCAATACAAATGCAGAAGGGCGTGTACCTGTGTTTGATAGATTAGGCAATGGTGTTTGATAAAGTACGCCACAAAAATCTATTGGAACTGCTCAGCAACCATGACACATTTGCGAAGGATATTAGATTAATACGGAAGCATTACGCGATATTTATGCCCAGAATGTTATCAGAAAGAGCAATACAAATGCAGAAGGGCGTGTACCTGTGTTTGATAGATTAGGCAATGGTGTTTGATAAAGTACGCCACAAAAATCTATTGGAACTGCTCAGCAACCATGACACATTTGCGAAGGATATTAGAATAATCAAGAACCCATACTGGCAGCAAACCACCTGCATACGGATAAAAAATGAATTCGGTAAACATCAATCTGTTATGTGCCAGGCGTGATACACGCTTTGGCGATCATGTATCTTTCGATACAGTTTTTTTCCGTAGTAGGTTGCCATTTCTTTCTGCGGAAGACCAGTGGCCATCCAATAGATCTATAGAACCCGGTCTGTCCTGCTATTTACCCATAGCTGGGGGAACAAGAAGAGGATACATACCCTTCCTAAGTAAGTCCCACGTAATTGAATGTAATGGATTCGACTGGAATTCGAACTCGGCTCTCTGATTCCTCCGAGCCGCTTTACATTACTCCACTGTGCCTCCTCCAATAGATAACAGAATATACGAACAGACCGATATATATATATATATATATATATATATATATATATATATATATATATATATATATATATATATATATATATATATATATATATATTAAGACATACTCGCCTATGTATGTATGTATATATATATATATTATATTTAAAGACATTTTTATGTTTAACGTTGTTATTTTATAGATACAAGTATTTAAGCAAATGCTCTGTTTATGATAAACAGTATTAAATAACATTTACCGGCCTGAATGTCCGAGAGAAATTTTCATAGAAAATTTTTGTTCTACCGAAACCTTTCCTATAGCCTAAGCGGTAAGGCACGTCAGCGTATAATGACGGTTCCGTATAGGATGTCAGGTTCGAATCCTGTCAAAAGAACGAAAATTTTCTATGAAAATTTCTCGACATTCAGGCCGGTAAATGTTATTTAATACTGTTTATCATAAACAGAGCATTTGCTTAAATACTTTTATCTATAAAAATTAAACATAAAAATGTAATAAATATATATATATATATATATATATATATATGTCTATTTATATTTTCTATATATATTTATACATTATATCATATAAATTCTATTTAATACTATTTATATTAAACAATATATATTTTATATATATATATCTAAAACATACAACGTATATATATAAATATATATATATACACCTTTCTAAATTGTATGAATATTATTTTTAGATATATAATTATTCCCCTTGGAATTTAAATTTATTGAAATAAAGATAGATTCAAATAGAGTACAACATTCAAAAAAAGCGATATGTATGATATATAATTATCCTGATTTAGAAAGAGAGAGAGAGAGATAGATATGAACAGACTGAAATAGTTGATAAATTATAGATCTGAACAAATAAATAGAAATTAGAGAGATAAATAAACATATTTAAAAATATCCTATATAGCTTTCTGAAAGAAAGAAATTAAATAAATTGAGGGAGAGATTCTTTAAAAAAATTTATCTCACATTTTTTTATTTTTTTTTTTTCTCTACAAAGAAAAACAAAACAAACAAAAAAAAAAAAAAACCCGTTCTGATCGTCTCGCCAGTGTTGCATAAGTTCCCCGCATAAATTATTCGCCCGTCTTTCATTGCATTTTTCTACTTTCTCGTTTCCATTTAGTTTTGCCACTGTCGTGTCGTGCGAGAGATTTAAATCACTGTTTTTTTTTTGTCGTATTATTTTGCCAGTGTCACCATTTTGGGTATAGACTCATCAGGTTTTAGTTTTTTCTTTTCTTTTCCATTTTTTTTTTTTTTAAATAAATATTAACTTTTTTTCTTTTTAATATAAAGCATTTTTACATAGCTAAATTGCATCTCTTATATTTTTTATCAAAAAATCCGCGAACTTGGTGAAAAATTCTCGTCCCAACCCACTTCCCAAATGATCAAACATTAGATTGATTGTTTTGCTCCTCCATTCCTGGACCGGTAAGCTAAAATTCTTTTAACCTCTCTAAAAAATAAAATATATATATATATATATATATATATATATATATATATATATATATATATATATATATATAACATATATATGACAAAATATCAAAAATGTCATTTCAAAAACATTTATTTTATTTTATTTTTTACATCACATGACGTTTTTATTGATTTATGTTTTTTTTGTTGTTTTTTTTTCTTTAAAAATGCCAAACAGCTTCAAACACATATATTCACCAAATGCTAGCCTTAATTTGAGGCCACTGTTTGTCCACAACACACACACAAAATATATATATATATATATATATATATAAAATACAATTTTCAAGATATTTTAATAGTTATTTACATATCTGTACTCTACCCTGAAAACTGCCAATTCACCCTTATCAATGAAAGAAGAAGAAATTAAGTAAATGAATTAAGACATTGTCCTTCTTACCGCTCCCTAAATACGACCAAATCAATGGAATGCCACCATTGGAGGACTCGCTTCCATTTTCCAAGTTCCTGTTTAAGCACACTTCTCTTTCTGTTCTTTCTTTTCCCCTCTCTCTTTTAGTTCTTCAGTTGGAATTCTATCTATATATCTCTTATTTTTGATTTTTGATGATATATCTTCTTTTTTTTTTTTTTAAATTTTTTTCCAAATTTTGGCAATAATGCCAAGAGTACGCAATTTGTTTTATAGGAATTAAATTGAAAATAAAAGACAAATAGAGCGAAATCTTATAAAAGGACAAAAGATGAACATTTTTTTTGAAATTAAACAACAGTGAACCAACTTTCATTTGCAGCAGAGCTTTTTTTTATCTTTTTAAAACAAACAATAATGTCACTAAATTAGGGAGTTACTGGGAAAAAAAAAAAAAAAAAAAATTGGGGAGGATTGAGGAAAGACAATATAAAGCAGGGGTCAAGAAGACAAGAATAATGATTGACGTTGCATTTAAATTTTTTCTTCATGTAGTTGTCATTTCAAATCAAAATTTAAACCAATTATTTTAACAACTAATATGCGATTGTTAATTAACTGAATGAGAAAAAAAATATTAAAATTAACGTTCAAGAGTGTAAAAATTTTAATACACCCAATTCCAATTGTAGTAACTTTATTTTTCATATTTTTAATAGATACCACAATTTTGATAAATCATAGCAGTTCTTTATCATCTAAAATATATTTTTATTCAACTACATTTTTTTTAAAAAATTTGGTGAATAGTAATTTCAAAATCGACTATTTTTAATTCTTTCAAATATCGAATGTAAGTTTTTCTTCATTTTGTCTTCTCTCTATCTTCGTATTTTTAATATATTTTCTAAAATTTCCTTGAAGAAATTTTCTTTGTGTTTTTTTTTTCAATTTTTTAAACTTTTTTTTTTATTTTATTATCCTTCAAATTTATTTTTTTTTTTTTTTATTTTTTTCTTTCTTTTCATTTTTTCTTCTTAATATTTATTAATATATTATATATATATATATAATATTTTTTTCTTTTTATAAAAATTTACATTTTTTTTTCATTATTTAAAGTAAAATCTAACTTTTTTTTTTTCTTTTATTATTTTAACTTTTTCCTTTTCTTTTCTTTTATATTTTTTTTATTCTTTTTTTCTTATTTCCATTTTTTTTTTTTTTTATTTTATTTTTTTTCATAATATCTAAAAATTTATTCTTTTATTTTTTTTTTAAAATTAAAATATTTTTAATCAGTATATTTTTATTTTTATAATTTATATTTTTCATTTTATTTTCCCATTTTCTTAATTGGAAAATTTAATATTTTTTTTTTTTCTTTTTTTTAAAAAAATAATTTTATAAAAATTTTCCTTGTTTAATAAAATTTAATGATAAAAATATTTTCTTAATTGGATTTTTTAATACCATTCATTCCTATGAATGAAATCTTTTGTTTTATTTTTTTTTCAAAAAAAATTTTGAAGATTAACAAAAAAACATATCAAATTCTTTTTTATATTTAACAAAAATAATATTCATATAATCTTTTTTAACAGATTTTAATTTTTTTTTTAATTTAAATTTAATGAAACAAATAATTGATAAGAATTTTTTATTTTTTTTCCCCAAAAAAAAAATTTTTAATTTAACAAATTTACAAATTTTATTTTTAAATTATTTTTTAAAAGTTTTATATTGAATTCTTTAATATTAATATATTTTTTTGTTATTTAATTAAATAAATTTTCCCTGCATTGTCCTTCAAATTATAAAATTTATCTTTTTTACAGATATATAATTTATATTATTTTTAATTTTTTTAAAATTTGAAAAAGTTCATTTTTATTTGTCTTTTTTTTTTACAATTTAAAATAATATATTTATTTTTTTAAAAAATACCTTTTGTAAAAATTGTTAGAAACATTTAAAAATAACCAAATATTTTTTTTATCCCACTAAAAAATGATTTTATGACGATACATGAAATCTAATTTTTTTATATATCATTCATTATATATATATATATTTAATAATTATTAAATTTTTAATTTTTAAAAAAACAGATTTTTTTTCTACCAAATTTAAAATTATAAACTTCCTAAAAAGACATAAAATGTATATTATTTTTTGGGTTTTTTTTCCATTTTAATTTTCCTTTAAAAATATTTTAGTTATAAAATTCCCGTTTTAAAAATAAATATATAATATAAATATACAAAAATAGACATTTATTGTTTTAAATTTCTATTAAAAATTTTTTTTTAATCTTTTACTGAAATAAAAATAATTAAAAAAAAATTAAATATAAATTTGATAAATAAATATATTTTATTTTTTCCTTTTTGAAAAAAATATTTTTTAAATTCAATATCCTTTATTCAAAATATCAAGTAGTTCAATTTACAGTTTACAATTATTTTAATAAAACATTTAAAATTTTATATAAAAAATTAAAAAAACAAAGTTTTTTTATATTAATATATTATTTATATATTAAATATAATACATTATTTATATATTAAATATTTCTTTGAATTTTTGGAATTAAAATTTCCATATTTTTCTTTTTTTGACCTATTAAAATTTAAAAAAAAAGGATATTATAATATTTTTTGTTATTCAATAAAATGCAAATTTTATAGCAAATTTTAAATTATAATTTTGAAATAAAAATCTTAATAAATATAATTGGTTTATTTAATATTTAATTTTTTTGGTATAATTTTTTTTTCAAAAATTTTTTTTTATTTTGTAATATCTTAAAAATTTTTTTTAAATTTTAATATAAAAATTTGCTAATTCTTTGATTTCTTTCTTATGTAAATTTTAAAATTTTATGGAATATAAATCTATATATAAAACTTAAAAACGATAAACAATGAATATAATAAAAAATAATTTATTTAAAATATATATATAATTTAATTTGGGTGTAATATGTAATTTATTTTTGTATATATTTCTATAATAATAAAAATGTATGTCCAACTTAATATTTCAAATAAATAGAAAATTTCAAAATTTTTTTTTGTTAATTTTATATAAACTTTAATATATTTTATATAAATATGAATTTTTTAAAATTTGAAAAATTTTAATTATGTCTTTTTTTTTCAAATTTTAAAAATATTTTTTAATTAATATTATTTCAAAAATTTTTTAAAAATTGAAAAAATCAAAATTCATTTTTTTTTCAAATATTTAATAAATATATATATTAAAATATTTTTTTTTATTATTGGTTTTATTTATTTAATTATCATGATTTCCATTTTTATATTTATTTTTTTTAATTGAAAAGTGATAAAAATTTGGACATTTTTTGTTTTTTTTTTTTTTGGTTATCAGCTTTCAAATTAAAAAAAAGAATTAAAAAGGAGATATTTCAATTAAAAATAAAATTTATTTATTTAAAAAATTTTTTTAAAAAAATTTTCTTTTTTCTAAAACATTTCTTTAAATTTTTATAAATATATTTAAAAAAATTTTTTTAATTATTTTTTTATTTTTTTTTATTTTTTTTTTTGACGTTTTTTTTTCCCCTTTTAAAAAAAAAAAATTTTTAATAAAAAAAAAAAAATTTCAAAATTTAAAAAATTGAAATTTTAATTGTTTGAAATTATCAAACATAAAAAAATTTTTCTTTGAAAATTCAGAATAAATAATGTAAAATTATTTTCTATAAAATTTTTTATTTTTATTTTTTAGTTCCGGAATAAATATTTTAAGAAATTGATGTAAATAAATGAAAAATTACAAAAATAAAATAAACATATATCATAAATGTCATTTAATTTAATTTTAATAAAAAAAAATTTATATATATATATATATATATAAATATATATATATATAAATTTAAACAAAATAACATTTTTTTTAATATTTTTATTTTTGATTTAAATTTTTATATAAATATTATAAATTTTGATTAGTATATTGTATATTTTTTTATTTATTATAATTAATATTATAAAATATGATTTTTATATATATATATATATTTTAAATTTTACATTATTTTTTAATATAATTTAAAATTATTTCAATTAATTTTTAAACCAGGAAATTAGAAATTATATGTTATATTCTATTTACTAAAAAAATTTTTTTCAAATTTTTTTATTTTTTAAATTTATATTTTATAAATATTTAATATTTAAAATATTAACAAATTTGCAGTAAAAGATTTTATTAAAGTTGTTTTATTTTTTTTTTTTCATCTTTCAAAGAAGAAAAAGAAAAATTTCAAAAATACATTTTTTTAAAAATTTTTCTCTGTTCATTTGAATATCTTTTCATTTTTTAACGTGTTGAAAAATTATTTCATTTCTTATTTTTTATTTGGAGTTTTTTTGAAAAATATTTTTAAATATTTGTTTTTTTTAAAAATTTTTTGATAATTTTTTAAAATTTTTAAAATATCCCTAAAAACATGCAATTTTTTTTTTTTTTTGAATAAATTTTCAATATTTTCAATTTTTTCTCACAATTCATCTTTCAACCTTTTATCATTATAGATAATTTTGATAAAATCAAAAGAATAAAAAAATGAACATTTTTTTTTTAAAATGCCATATATATAATATATAAATTATAATAAAATTATATATTTGAAAAAATAAAAATTTTTTTTTATAGATTGACTGTTTAAATTTTAAAAAATAAAAATCAGTTTCTGTTTTTTTCTTTAAATTATTTAATTTTATTCATCTCAATACTCAGATTTAAAAATATTCAAAATATTTGTTATGAATTTATTTATTTTTAATATAATTATTTTTGGAATGAATAAAATTTTATATATGGTAAAAATATTTGAAAAATATAAGATTTATTTAAAATTTTTTATTTTATTCAAAATTATAAAAATTAAAAAATCTATTGAAAATTTCAATTAAAAATTTTTAAAAATAAAAAAAAATTCTTGAAAATAAGTTTTGAATAATTTAAAAAATTGTTTTTTTTTGGAAAAAAAAATATTTAAACATTTAATTTTAATATTTTTAAATAAAATCCTTCATTTTATTTTTAATTATTTTTTTTTTAAATTTTTTCAAATTAAAAATGAATTCAAAAAAAACAGAAAAAAAATAAAAATTATAATTTTATTTTTAATTTAAATTTTTTTTCCTTTAAATATTTCAAAATTAGAAAAAATAAAAATATTTTGAAATTTTTATCAGACCATTCAAAAAAAATTTTTGAAAAATTGAAAATGTGAAGAAAAGATTTTAATGTTTTCACAAGGAATTTTTTTTAAATTTTTTTAAAATTTAAATAATTTCGTTTTTTTTTTTGTTGATTCACCTATTTTTATTAAAATAATTGATATCAGAATAATCTTTTTTTTATATTAAAGTTTTTTAATTTTAAACATTAAATTTCGAATGAGTTCTTGAATATTTTTGTTGAAAAAAAGTTTTAAAATTCAGCATGGCTACTTCACCCGACCTGTTCAACCTATAAAGCGAATCAATAATGAGAGAATTGGAAATTCTACCAGAATTTGATTTTTAATTGGTGGCCATTTTAACAACATAAGATACGCAGATGACACAGTACTGATAGCAGACACGGAAAAGAAATTATAAAATCTCCTAGAGAAGGTAGCGACGGAGAGTGAGAAGAAAAGGACTAAGCATAAACTACAAGAAGACAGAATGCATGGTCATCAGTAAGAGGATGAGCCCGAAATGCGATTTGCAGGTCGGGGACACTAGAATCAAGCAGACGCGGAAGTTTAAATATCTGGGAAGCGTCTTGACAGAGGACGGTAAGTGCGACACTGAGATCCGTAGACGTATTGGGATGGCCAAGGACACATTCCAAAAGCTGGGCAGAGTATTGCGAGACAGGAGGATTTCTTTGGTAACAAAGAAAAAAATACTGAGCTGTTACGTGACATCTGTCCTTCTTTACGGCAGCGAATGTTGGACGATTTCTTCAAAGATGAAGAAGAGACTCGAGGCGACAGAGATGTGGTTCTACACAAGGATGCTAAGGATATCATGGACCGAGGTGTGAGCAACGATGAGGTCTTAGAGGGGATGCAAACAAGGAGGAGGCTTATATTTAACACCATGAAGGGGCAGCTGAAGTTTCTGGGACACAATGAGGAAGGAGGGCCTTGAGAATCTGATACTCACAAGTCGAATAAAGGGAAAGAGAGAGACAAGGGAAAACAACGCATGACATACCTGGCGGGCTTAAGCAAGTGGATGACAGAACGTGGTCTGGGGGAGGTGGCAGAGGGAAGGAACTTGTTGAGAGCTGCAAGGGATAGAGGGAGGTGGAGAGCCATGATCATCGCCTACGTCCTGAAAGGACATGGCACATAAAAAAAAAAAAAATTAAAAGAAATGGATAGGATAGGAAGACAAAAAAATTCTAGACTTGAACAATTTAACATGTTTGAAATGTTTTTTGGAAAAATGTTTATGCACAATTTCAAACCCCAATTTTGCCTATTTGGTTAGATGTTATTTAAATTTAAATATGTATTTAAAAATATAACAAAATATTTAATTTTTAAATTTAAAAATAAATGCATTCAGGATATTGATTTTTTATTTTTATAAAAAAGAAAATTTATTTTCTTTTTCTAAAAATTGTTAAAGATGCCTTATATGGATAAAAAAAGGAAGACATGGTCTTGCAAAAAGAAAATGAATTGTTAAGATTTTTTCTTTTTTTTTATTTCTTTTTTATTTTGTTTTAATTCTTTTTCAAAAAAAAGATTCTCCAATTTGAATTAATCTTTAAAAATTTATAAATTTTTGAAAATTTTAAAAATTTGAATAAATTTTATTTAAAAAAAAAAAAAAATTTTAAAACTTTTAAAAAATTAAAAAACATTCTTAATCTTTGTGAATAAATGGTTGCTTTTTCCTTTAAATGAATTAAATATATAAAAAACAAATTTTTACATATACCCTAATTTAGTTTTTTTAAAATATCTTCAGTTTTTAATTTTGATGACCTTTTATCCATAAGTTGTCCCTTTTTAGATGCAATATAAAAATTAAATAAAATTTAATATTCTAAAAATATGAAATCTTAATTTTTTTTTTTTGAAATTTCTTATAAAATTCCCAAAAAACTTTAAGTCTTTTTTATTCATCTTTTTTTCATTATCAAATTTTCATATTATAATATAAGATATAAAATTTGAAATTTTAAAAACAAATGGAATTAAAATAAAATATATAAAAACAAACATTTTTTAAGAAAAAATAAATTTATAAAAAGTTTTGGTATGGATTAAAATACATGGATTTTTTAAATTTCAAATTCCAAAAAATTTTTCATTGAAATTTGATTTTTATGAAATATTGCGGTCATAAATTTTTAATTTCTAAATTGTTTTTTGTTTTTTTTTACTTTTTTCATATATTTTATTACTTTTTAAATGTGGAAAATATCTTTCTAATAATTTTATATTTTGGGTCCTATTTTGAAAAATTTTTATTATTTTATATATATATTTATAAAAATTTAAAAATAACTATGTTTGAAACTTTTTTGAGCTGTTAAAATAATGAAAAAAAATGTCATTTAAATAAAATTTTATATTTTAAGGATTTTTAAAAAATATTTTGTTAAATTATAATGATTTTGCTAAATTTGATTTTTTATTACATCTTACCCTTTAATTAATTTTCTCAAATATATATATACCATTATTGAGGTTATTTTATATATATAATATCTAAATATATAATTATATATAAATAACATCTTTTTTAAAAAAAATTATAAATAACATCTGGAAATTTTAAATTTTATAAAATATTTGATTTTTTGTTTTTTTATTTTAAAATAAATAATTTCTTTTTTAAAAAATAAAATATATAAATAATTTTAAATTAAGAAAAGAATATATAAATTTTTTCTTTAATAATTTTTATATAAAAAACATCTAAAAAGTTTTCTTTATATAAAATTATTTATTTAAAAAATCTGCCCTATATAAATAACATATTTAAAAATGAAAAAAATTTTATAAATAACATTACCATTTTCAAAAATTAAAATTTTTTTTTATATAAATAAAATTTTAAATTTTGAAATTTTATATATAAATAACATTTAAATATATCAAAAAATTTTTATAAATAACATCTGCCCTGTTTTAAATAATTTTAAAAAATTTAATAAATTTCTTTATTAATTCAGTTTACAATAAAATTTCAAAATAATCTTTTGTCATATTTAAAATCATTTGGATTTTTTATAATTTAAAAATAAATTTTTTTTTGTTCTTTTTTTTATAATTCTGTACATGTATTTTTTAAAATCATATATTTTAAAAAAAAATATATAAATCATTTTATAAAAATCACTTTATATTGTATAAATAAAATGTTTCAAAGGTCTAACATTGATCAGAAATTTATCAATATCAAAATGGAGAAAAAAGAAAAAGATATTTTTAAATAAAGAAAAAATTTGAAATTTTTAATTTTTCAAAAATTTTTTTATTTTATATCAATTTTTGAATTTTTTCAAATTTAAACAAAAAAAATAATTTTTCAAATTTTAAAAATGCAATAATCATGCTATAAATATTATTTATTTTATTTTTGAAATTTCATTTTGTAATATATAATTTATATTTAATTTAAAAATTGTTTTCATGTTTAAGAGGTTTTCTTCATTTTTAATATCGGAAATTTAAATATTCAAAAAATAAATAAATAAAATTAAAAAAATTGGAATATTTTTTTTAAATAAAGTCAATTACCCCAAAGTATGATATAAAAATTGACATTTGTTGATTTATTAAATTTTATCTAATATATATAGCCAAAAATTTCCAAAA
>CAHIKZ030003449.1:75000-77500 GCA_903632075.3 Acanthosepion pharaonis | reverse complement strand
CTTATTTCTCTTGCTTTTCCACCAAGTAGTAATAGTCTTAAGTTGTCTGAATTTCTTAGATGAAGCCTTTCAATTATTATTCATTTTTTGATTAGTATTTCTTTCATCTTATTTCTTTGCTTTTCCACCAAGTAGTAATAGTCTTAAGTTGTCTGAATTTCTTAGATGAAGCCTTGTCAATTATTATTCATTTTTCACTAGTATTTCTTTCATCTTATTTCTCTTGCTTTTCCACCAAGTAGTAATAGTCTTAAGTTGTCTTTTCTTAGATGAAGCCTTGTCAATTATTATTCATTTTTCACTAGTATTTCTTTCATCTTATTTCTCTTGCTTTTCCATTCAAGTAGTAATAGTCTTAAGTTGTCTGAATTTCTTAGATGAAGCCTTGTCAATTATTATTCATTTTTCACTAGTATTTCTTTCATCTTATTTCTCTTGCTTTTCCACCAAGTAGTAATAGTCTTAAGTTGTCTGAATTTCTTAGATGAAGCCTTGTCAATGATTATTCATTTTTCACTAGTATTTCTTTCATCTTATTTCTCTTGCTTTTCCACCAAGTAGTAATAGTCTTAAGTTGTCTGAAATTCTTAGATGAAGCCTTGGCAATTATTATTCATTTTTGACTAGTATTTCTTTCATCTTATTTCTCTTGCTTTTCCACCAAGTAGTAATAGTCTTAAGTTGTCTGAATTACTTAGATGAAGCCTTTTCAATTATTATTAATTTTTGATTAGTATTTCTTTCATCTTATTTCTCTTGCTTTTCCACCAAGTAGTAATAGTCTTAAGTTGTCTGAATTTCTTAGATGAAGCCTTGTCAATGATTATTCATTTTTGACTAGTATTTCTTTCATCTTATTTCTCTTGCTATTCCACCAAGTTGTAATAGTCTTAAGTTAAATATTTAAGTAAATGCTCTGTTCGGAGGACGAATATTTTCTATGAAAATTTCTCGGAGATTCAGGCCAGTAAATGTTGTTTAATACTGTTTATTATAAACAGAAGATTTACTTTTGTATCTATAAAAGAATGTATAAGCATAAAAATGTCTTAATATATATATATATATATATATATATATATATATATATATATATATATATATATTAGTGTATGCTGAAATGTTTACAAGCTCGACTTACTTCTTTTGTTTACTTATTCAAATCAGCAAACACCAGAATTTGGGAGAATGGTGGCGCTGAGAACTTTTCAACATCCCCAGTTTATAATAATGTACGTTACTGGAACAATAGTTCCATAAACTAACACGAAGTTATTAGCTGAATTTTGATCAGAAATTTTCGCTGTATAATGTTCACTCTCTGATTGGCATTCAATACTAAATTAAGTGCAATGACAAGGAAAGAGATTATTTTGAATAATAAATATTTATTGTGTAGAGTACATGCTTTTTGGGTACGCATCTATTGATGTCCATACGTATGTCAACAGGTGGGTAAAAGAAATACTGTTGGAAAGCGTTGTTAAAAGAGTATTATGTTACAGGGGTTGAGGTATTCAGGCGTGTTAGGAAGAGATTTATCCCTAAACGGTTCGTAAAAGACAGGCATACATCTCGCATTAAATAAGACACGTTCTGCTAATCCGAGATGAAACAGACCAGGGCATTCAATATGGTGGCAAAAGAGTTTTGATCTTTCTGGGTGGGTGTCGACTTCGTGGCATTTCGGGAGCATTAATAATTTTTTTGTGTGTGAATTGATGAATTTGGGAACCACCGTGAACACGATTTCATATCTATGGCAGATTGTTCAACTCTTTCTCTCTATGTATGTATTTATCTTAGTCTGTTTTTATCTATCTATCTATCTATCTATCTATCTATCTATCTATCTAAGTTTGTTCGTATCTATCTACCTCAGTCTGTTCGTATCTATCTATCTATCTATCTATCTGTCTATCTATCCCAGTCAATTCTTATCTATCTATCTATCTATCTATCTATCTATCTATCTATCTCAGTCTGTTCATATCTACAGGGGACCGACACTATTTTTCAGACACTTAATTTTTTCAAGTTTTAGGTAGCACAGGCAGTCTGTACTGTTTTAGTGTAATGGCAATAACATTTAAAAAACTGTTTCAATACTACAAATGGAAAAGCAGGATTCAAATTAGAAGTATTTTTTTTTTTTTTTACAATTTTTTTTTACATAGATCAGTATTTTTCGGACATTGCAGAAACAATGCTAATAGTTTATGACAGCATCTTTTTTCAATGACTTCTATCAGTCTATCTTCATAATGTTCGTACATATTGGTAATAATGTCTCTTCGTGTTTCTAGCAGTCTATTTTAGCATCTTGTATGTGCCGCCACAGTTCAGCCTCTCTGGTTATTTCTGGCCCGTCGTAAAAACAAGCTCTGAAAAAATTTTTTCTTATGCTTTCAATTAAATTTAAGTCTGGACTTCTTGCAGGCCATTCCAGAGTAGTTATATTTGCTTCACTGATTTGGCAACATGGATGCTGCAGTTATTT
>CAHIKZ030003449.1:0-70000 GCA_903632075.3 Acanthosepion pharaonis | reverse complement strand
ACGAATCTTAATTCTTCAGTTAATTATTTGAAACGGGGCGTGATTGTTGATTTATTGATACAAATATACAGTGTAACCTGGATACAAGAGACCCGGATATAAGAGAAACCCGGATATAAGAGAGATTTTCTCTGGTCCCAAAGTGTTCCCATACTTACCTAAACAAAATAGACCAAACCCGGATATAAGAGAAACCCGGATATAAGGGACTTCTTCTCCGGTCTCGACAACTCTCTTATATCCGGGTTACACTGTATATATATTTGTAGTTAATAAAGGATTCCTTTTCTCTATTTTTATACTGAAAATGAAACGTACCACAATAACATCCAACAATAAGACTTTCAGACCAGTATTGACAGTAATAACGACAATGTGTATTTTTCTTGTCGTGATGTTAATTACAATATTGGTATTATGTGTGTTAAAAATGTTCTCAGTGTTATTGTCTCTTTTGCTTCTTTAAATGTTTGTACTTACTTGCTTTAGCTTGTTCCGAGAATTTCGTTGTTAAGTGTAACGTTTGAGACCGTTAACTGTAGATTTTTACGGAGCGAAGAAGATACGTCTGTGTTGTTCTTTTTACTACCGCTACTCTTTTCTACTGAACACGCTTGTGGTGGAAGGGTCGTTTTTATAATAATGAAGTTTCAGATTTTGGAAAGATGAAATATTTGATCTTTATTTCCAGGATGATGAAATATCCTTATCATCCTTCATCACTGGTGGAAATATCATCATCATTCTGGTTCATAACAGATTGAATAAGCTCCTGGCCAGTTCGATGAAAATAAAATATCTGTAGAAATTCCCCAATCGCATCGTTAAATATTTGAGCTTAACAACTTTAACAAAATATTGCAATAACAATCATAAATATGAATGCTGTTCGTTATTTTAAGAAGGTTGTAAGAAAAATTTTTATGGTTTTTTTCTTGGTTCTCATTAGTTGTTGCTGCTGTTGGTAGTCCTCAAGTGATGTGGTTTCTGTTTGGCATATCCAAATTGGGTACTTGTGGATTGTCCGTCGGCATTTTAAAAATGAATTTTCCTACTTTTTCACAAATACAGATGTGTAAAAATATACTATTTGCTTCTTAAATTATATTTATTTCTCCAAATATCAAACATTAATCGTATTATTCGGGTGGCGTCGAATAGTTGGGTAGTTGCCTTCACTAAAAGCCTCAATCCTAAACAAGAAATAAGCGATAAAACTCTACTTCTGTTTAATAAACATAGGAATGCTGGATGGGTGATTGGTGAACCTATCTACTCTTATTAACCAGTTCACAGCACAGGAGTCTGGGCGATTTTATCGAGATATCAACTCTAGGAAGGTTGCCAAATAAGGCCCTAGACCCCTTCCAGGTTAAGGGGGAATTGCTAGATTATCAAAACCTCTCTGAAGGTTATCCCAAGAGTTGGAATCAAAGGAATATTAACATGAAATTAGATAACTTAAAATCATTATTTTTTTTTACAAAAGTGTTTATTAGAAAATGTCATGATGCCATTTCTGAGCTTAAGTCTCCCCGTCCTGGGTATGACGATAAACTACATCCGCCAGCAAGGCCTCGGATTGGGAGGTTTTGAGGAGTGTGAAACCACCTTTTAAATTGCTGTTGTTTCCAAGCCCACCCTGATCTGAGGTGGTAGCATCTGTTAGTGTCCCAGCTATGGGTTAATAGTTAAACTTTAAATTGAGGTCAAAACATTAAGAAAGTATAAACATTTTTATAGTAAAAATACCAGCAATACATTTTCATTGTAAAAAATTTACCAGCAATAAATACTTTTTTAAAAAATTGCTAATACTTCCAAAGAAAATTATATTTCGGCATTAAATGACCCATAAGGAGTTGATATACTGCGAAACAAACAAATAATCCAACCTTAGGTCTCTGGTTGGGACCCGGTAGGAAATGAGTATTCAACAGAAATCAAAAATATGTGACGTCCTCTGGTCGCGACGCCAATATGTGACACTGCGCCGTCGGCCCGTGGTCAACTCCCAGTTGCGGCGTGAAGCTGTAAGGTTTCTTCCACCAGCGTTTGGGGTTGACTCTTTGCTACCAGCCTGTGTCCCGGTCGATCTGGTCGTTCCCGGTTCAATACCAGCTTTGTCGTTCCCAGCTAACTTCCAACGTCTGGTTACCGAAGTAACTACTTTGATCTCAAGTCTAACCTACCCACGTTGTGACTTTGATCTTAGGTAGACGAAATCAATCAGGCGTCGGGCCGTAGTGCAAGCTGAATCCGGGGTAAAGGTGATATCGCACAAGCGTGAGTAAAAGAAGCAATAAAACAAACTCAAGAGGTTCAAATATGTTGAGAAATAACAAATTATCTTTATCCGTCTGTTGAATACAGGAGTGTGTTTCTCTCCCAGCTCGTTTCTATGGATTCGTGATACTTGCGTTTCTTAAGCGAGTTTTGGTATCTTAAGTCGTTCGTCAATATAACTTGCTTTTGGTAGGAAGGCTAAGTCGGAAGGACGTGGAATTTCTCGATCAGCTTCTGCGAGGAAACAGCCTGATTGCAACTGCAAATCAACTGCTGGAACTCCTGGAACTAACTGATCAGCTGCCTCGAGACGTTCATTTATATGGATACCGACCAAAATCCTGTTTGGGGGCCTGACGTGGTTTGGGTTCCCGATAATTCTCGATTCCCAGCAAGAATTCTCTTTGTTCTTAGGACAGGAAAATTAATTACTTCCTATTTTTGGAAGATTAATCACTTTCCATTTCGGGGGTTTCTCCTTCTTCCGCGAGGGAAGGTCGGAGGAGAGTTATCCTCCTAGACTCTTCCTCTCTCACATTGGTATCTCATACCAATTCCCTCAGTGGGTGTTAACAACTTCTCCGTCTTTCTCATACATTCACCTCCGCCTATCAACCATGATACCACTTGACCAATGATCTCTCGGCAGTGTGGGTGTGGCTAGACTGGCCCTCTTGAAATTATTATCCAGAATTTTGTTTACAAAATCCTTTTTTTTTTTTTTTTCCTTCGGCCAAAACATTTACAAATCCCAGATTGCCAAATAATTCTTATCACATCTTTCTTTCGGGGACACCCAAAATTCACTTAGTCGGGTCTCTCTACCGACTCATCAATCACTGTCAAAACCCGACACCTGGTTTCTTCTGCTAAGTCAACTTTTAGCTGGGAGGTCCGTATTTTACCTGAGAATCAAATTCTTTATTTTTCTCATGCCTTAAAATCCTCTTATCACCAAATGCCCATTTTCGATGACGCTGTGTTTGACGTCAACAGTTTGAATAAGCAATAATAATACGATTTTCTTCCTCATGCCAGAATTCTAACACACCAGATGGCTCCCTTTGTTGGACCCAGGAATTAAAATTAAATGATATCACTGAAAGATAACTAATATCTATTCTCCGTGATGGTCTCAAGCCAAAATTTTTTATGGCCGCATGTGCCGGTTGGCTTTGTTTTTCTTTCTGAATTCTGTTTCCCTTGGCGCGTCACTCCCTTATCGTGACATTAATCAGTTTTGACAGAATCTCATATCTCGCTTTTTCTTACGGATTTTCTGTCTCGTGCGAAAAGTATCTTTCTTCGTAAATAAAATAAAATCTTTTTTTTTAACGTCGATCAGTCTATCTTTCGATATAGCTCTTTCTCTCCTTAAGTCTTTCCTGTTTTTAATTTCTATGGTTAATTAGTTAGCCAATTACCATAGCTAAATAGTGTCAAACCTGTAACAATTTTATGCCACTTTACAAGACACACAGACAGAATAATCAAATTTAATCGCCCAGATATAGAGGTTAGAGACCGCAAAAACAGAATATGCTTTCTTATTGAGATGGCAGTCCCTGCAATCTTTTATGTATCTTTGAAAATCTTCAAAAAATATCATATACATCTTTTGTCTCGGAGAATTAAATATGGTAAACATCCGGTTCAATAGCCCAGATTTGATTGTCAGTTGTTTGACATTAACCAGTTTGTGCATGTCTCCTAGTTGCTGACACACGTTACATCTTGATTCATGATCAGGAGTAGTGGGGAGGCGCCATGGCCAGGTGTCAAGCCTTGGAGAACGAGGCAGCCTAGTTGACTTGAGTCTCACATCTAGATAATAGAGGGCACTGTCAAGTCCATCTGCGCGGACTGGGTTACAAAACATGGGAAATTTCTAACTGGGCCCGATCTGCAAAGTCATGTGCTCCTTTTATCAACACCTGTCCCAAAATATGCATAGATAAGTCCCTTCTGTCAGTTATGTGCCATGCGTAATACACAAAGCGACCATGTATCTTTCGATACATGACTGACGAGGCAGATTTTCCCCGCAGTAGGTTGCCATTTCTTTCTGCGGTAGACCAGCTACAGGCGCATTTGTCGAGATTTGGCGCCGGTTGTCCTTGAAGGGTAGGGCTGAGGCGTGTGCAACTTACGTCTTTCCTCTCATCCTTTACCAGCTGTCTGACTTCCTCCCTCTCTAAGTAACGCAAAAAGAAAATCGAGCGCTTGCTCTCCCCACTCTTGTAGGGTGGTCACAAGCATTATGTCGACAGAAATGTCTGTGCCCAACGTCCGTGTCTTGGGGGACTGGTGAGTCACCGATACGATTCGAGGTTGGCTTTCCTACGTCGCGCGTTGACAGAGGATTAGATCTTGAATGACCGCATTTCCTTGAGTCTCGATCGGCCTTGCAGGTCATTCCTCGGTCCTGTGACCTTTCTCGGCCTAAGTTTTCATGTGTACAGACCACACCTTACGAAGGGCTTTATCTATTTAAAATATGTATGATTTTTTAAGTGCTCAGTGAAAAATGTCATGATGCCATTTCTGACCTTAGGTCTCTGGTCAGGATCCAGAAAGAAATGAGTATATACCAGAAATCAAAGGAAATAATAATAATAATAATAATAATAATAAAATTAAGAAGAAGAAGAAGCAGTAATAATAGTCTCTTATGATGCACGGAGGAGTAATGGATAGTGGCTCGGATTGAGGAATTGGAGAGTATCCTGTCGCTTCAGAAGTCCACATTGCCTGGCACTGCAAATAATCTACAAAACATGGTATCTGTTTAATGTAATGTAGTTGGCCCTGCTCTGGCGTCTCGTCTACAGTCACTTTCTCACAGACGCGCCGTCGCCTCCCTCTGTCTGTTCTACAAATACTTTCATGGCAATTGCTCCGAGGAGCTGCATTCGCTGGTTCCCAGATGTCATGAGTTCAAGCGCCATACGAGGCTGGCATCACGCTCTCACCCCTTCACTGTCGAAACTCCTAAATGTATCTTGTCTCTTCTACTCCAATAGCTTCATGTCTCGCACCTCTCGTCTGTGGAACTCCCTTCCCTATTCTGTTTTTCCTGTGAGCTATAATCTCCAGCTATTCAAGTGTAATGTCAATCGACATCTCCAGTTGCCTTGATCTATCCACTACCCTCATCCTTTCTTCTATCACTCCTATCTGATCTTGCTCTAAACTTTCTGTAACTCCTTGCGTCCTAGTGGCTTCCCGCCTTGCTTGGGGTGAAATGCTTAAAAAAAAATGTCTTTCGACTTAATGGGGAACACCCATAATACAAGCTTCCAGGTTGAAAACAAACAAACAAACAAGAAAAAAAAACGTGGATAATAATAATAATAATAACAACAACAACAAAGATAATCGGCCATACATCGTGATTAGAGACTGCAAAGACAAAAGTGCCTCCTTATTTATATGGCAGTCCATGAAGACTGCAATATATCTTTGAAGATCTTCAAAAAACTATCAAAATACAAGGATCTTGAAATTGAAATCTTAAAAATGTGGTATATGAGATCATCAATAATTCCGGTTGTAGTTGGAGCCCTCGGATTCATTAGAAAAAGATTCCGATAGACTCATTGAAGGGATTCATGGCAGCCCATGCCTTAAAGAAATACAAAACATTGTTCTCACGTGTACAGAACACACCTGACGAAGGACTTTATCGATGCAAAATATATGTGGTTTTTTAAGTGCTCAGTGAAAAATGTCATGATGCCATTTCTGACCTTAAGTCTCTGGTCAGGATCCAGAAAGAAATGAGCAGACATCATAAAAGGAAATAATAATAATAATAATAATAATAATAAAATTAAGAAGAAGAAGAAGAAGAAGAAATAATAATCTCTTAGGATGCACGGTGGAGTAATGAATAGTGGCTCGGATTGAGGAATTGGAGAGCCGAGTTCGAATTTCAGTCGATTCCATTACATTCACTTACGTGCTAATACCCTTGGGAAAGATATGAATCCTCTTCTTCCGCCCCCAACTATAGGTAAATATCAGGACAAACCGGGTTCTATAGCCTTGGATGGCAACTGTTCGTCTACCTACCGTGGGAAAAATCTGCCTCGTCAGTCATGTATCGAAAGATACATGATCGCCCGTGTATCACGCATGGCACATAACTGAATTGTTACTTTCTTGAAAACCGCCTTTTCTCTGATACTGAGGATTCCGTGGCAGGAACTCATAGAGCTGTTAATTGTTTTCCGTATAGACAACTCACTGCGAGCCATTGGGAGTGAGGCTTCTCTTTCTTGGGTGCTTTATTAATATGATCAATGTTTCATTAATCCTTCAGTCCGACTAATACTTCTGGAGCTACTGTTAACGAGCGTTCCTGTAAGTTTTAAAGAATGGCTGTTTTGTCAATTTTAAAATCGGCCGCTCTCCAAAACTGCCCCCGTCTGTGCTGGTATATAAATTTTCATCCTGATCAATTAAATATGACACCTAAATTTATATTTAAAAATTTCAAAAAGACCGCTTTTGGTGCCTGAGGCTAGGCAAAGCGATTAACACCAACCAAAGGGTAGATGTGCAGGAAGTGAAGAAGCGTGGTTGGTACCTTTCTAGCCTTTTAGTGCAGAGGAATAAACATTCCAAGATCTGCTATGCATGGAATGTCTGTAGACGTATTTCAGTTTGAGCCAACTTTGTTTTTTTCTTTTCTAGCTCTTAAATTTAATATCTTTTTTTTTTTTTTTAATGAATTAAATCTTACAGTTTTTTGAAGACAAAGAGTCTCAACGCGAACATATTCACATCTAATGAAGCTCATACGGGCATCACTGAATGGACGCAATTATATAAACGTCCCACTGAAATACTGACACAAAAATGGAGGGGAAAATATACTTGCTTTTGTCTCGGTTAATTCACGGATATGTTGGTATATATGTATGTATGGAAATCATCCCTGAAATGTTCGTTTATTATTGTCCTCCAAAGGGTGGTCTTTTCGGTCACAAATCGAATTCACTGTATATATATATATATATATATATATATATATTTTCCTTTTGTTTATATCACTTTCAATCTATCTATCTATACAATATCACATTTGTTCTTATCACAGTTTGTTCTTTTATATTCTCTATCATTTTTCTATCCGAAACATTTAAATTATCTATCTATCTATCTATCTATTCTCTATCTATCGAATCTATCTTCATTTATCTTCATTTTTCATATTCTATCTATCTATTATCTATCTATCTATCTATCTATCTATCTATCTTCTCAGTTTGTTCCTATCTATTCTCAGTTTGTTCATATTAATCTTCTATCCTATCTATCTATCATATCTATCTATCTATTTTTCATCCGAATCAGTTCATAAAAAAATTTTAAGATTTTATTATCTAATCAACTTTGTTTTATCTCTTAGTTTGTCTTATCTTTTAATTTAATAATGTTCCCATTATCTAAATCGGATGTTCTACAAAATTAATTCCATTTCCCAGAGGATATTAATGAGAATTTTTTGCATCCACATTTAAAATATTCAATGTAGATAGTTCCCCAAGATTTTCATTAACCATCCATCCTTTCTAACAGAAGACGCCACTGGACACAATCGTAAAAAAATAACATCTGTAAGTAACCCTGCCTGACATTACGATGAACGCAAAAGCTCGGATTTGTTCGGGTGTAGAGGCCAAGCAGGTTAATGAAGTAATTTGGCATTTTATTTCAAGATTTCACAAATTTTATTGTGTAAAGATGAAGGGAAACAAAACAACAGTCACTGGGTTCAAAAGGATGTGTTTCTGGTATCTGAAAGCAGATGATTGGTTAACGGACAAGTTTTATAATATATACATGTAAATGTGTAATATGTTTACATCAATATATATATATATATATGTATATTTATATATATATTCAAACTTTATTTTAAGCTAATTCTTTACACACACATATATATATATATATATATATTTTCTATTATAAATATTTCTTATATATATATATATATATATATATGTATATGTATATATACAAGAAACTTTATCTTAAGCTAATTCTTTTATATATATATATATATATATATATATATATATATATATATATATAGTCAAGTATATGATTGGTGTATACAAATAAATTCCAATAGCCAACAATTACTATTCTTATAATATATATATAATACATAATAAAATAATATAATTATTTATTTAAAAATTATAATTATGTTATAAAATCATAAAAAATATAGCCATATGCAAATATATATCAAATTAAAATATATATATATTCAAATTTATTTAAGCTAATTCTTTATAAATATTTATATGTATATATATATATTTAAACTATATTTTAATAAAATATATATATATATATATATATATTATTAAAAATGGATAAGGTATATACAATTTATTTATTAAAGACATTTTTTTATTTTAACGTTGTTATTTATAGATACAAGTATTTAAGCAAATGCTCTGTTTATGATAAAATAGTATTAAATAACATTTACCGGCCTGAATGTCCAGAAATTTTCATATATAAAATATTCGTTCTTTGACAGGATTCGAACCTGCATCCTATACGGAACCGTCATTTACGCTGAAAATTGCCTTACCTCCAAAAAATTTTATAAGAACCTTTCGGTAGACAAGGTCGAATTTACTGCTTATAAACTTCAATCTTCCATGTCTACCGAAAGGTTCTTTTTATATATCAGATTAAGGCACGTCAGCGTAAATGACGGTTCCGTATAGGATGCAGGTTCGAATCCTGTCAAAGAACGAATATTTTCTATGAAAATTTCTCGGACATTCAGGCCGGTAAATGTTATTTAATACTGTTTATCATAAACAGAGCATTTGCTTAAATACTTGTATCTATAAATAACAACAAACATAAAAAAATGTCTTTAATATATATATATATATTTCTAAAGAATTAATGGATTTTATTTTTTTAACCCGAAATATGTTTTTTTAATTCAAACGTTCCGTTTATTTCAAACATTATTTATTTCGTCTAGCGTTCTGCGGAAACGGGAATAATTAAAGAAATGTGCCGGTGGGTATATTAACTTAATTCACTTTGGCGTACCATTGGGAAACGAAATTTTTAAATCCATCCATTCTCACCCCAATTATGGGTTAAACAGTAGACTAGGCTTATCAGCCTTGGTTGACTACCGGTCTAGGAGAAAGAAAATCTGTATTCCCAAACACGTATATATAGTAAACTTGTCAATAATGGTCATATGAGTTTAACGAGTCGTCAGCCATCATATATATATATATATATATATATATATATATATATATATATATATGCACATCACACACACAAACATCATCTATCTATCTATCTATCTATCTATCTATCTATCTACACACACACACACACACATATATATATATATACAAGGTGCCCATAAAATCTCTTTAGAATTGAAAAAATATATTACAAAGGCAATTAATGTGATTTCTTAATCAGATTCGTTCTGTATATATATATATATATATACACACACACACACACACACACACACACACACACACACACACACACACATACATACACACAAGGTGCCCATAAAATCTCTGACATTTAAAAAATATATTCAGTCAGTTATGTGACATGCGTGATACACGCCTAGGAGATCATGTATCTTTCTATTCATGACTGACGAGGCAGATTTTTTCTTGCATTAGGTTGCCATTTCTTTCTGCGGTTGCCATCGAAGATTATAGAACCCGATCTGTCCTGCTATTTATTCCTTTAGCTGAAGGGAAAAGAGGATTCATGCCTTTTTCAAATGTATTAGCACTGTAATTCGAACTCGGCTCTCCGATTCCGCTATCTATTATTCCATCGTGCCTCCCCTAAATAAAATAAAATAAAATAAATTAAATCACAAAGGAAATTGATGAGATAACTTAATCAGATTTATTAGATGTACTCAGTAGGAATCAAAGATTTTAATCATATTGGATTTGTGTATTTCAGGTATCGTCTTGATGAAAGAGGTACTGTTAAATGAAACCCCTAATATTTCCAGATTGGTTGATTGGAAGGGCTGGCCCTATTACCTGGACACCTTGTGCCTGAACTTTTTTTAAGGGGTTATGTTATATCGTGTACCGAACAAAAATACGGGACATTACTGATCTAAAGCAAAAGACCACTGATGTCATTGCCACCATGGATGAGGCTGTTACAGCGAACATTGAAAGAAATCGACTACCATCTTGATGTGCTTCGTGTTTCATATGCAACTACTGGTAAATATATATATATATATATATATATATATATATATATATATATATATACATATACAGAATGTCCATAAAATCTCTTTACAATTTAAAAAAATATATTACAAAGGCAATTGATGAGATATCTTAATCAGATTCGTTCTATGTACTCAGTAGTTATCAGAGATTTTAATCACATTGAATTTGTGTATTTCAGGGTACCCTGTTGATGATAAAAGGTACTGTTAAATGAACCCCTAACATCTCCAGATTGGTTGATTGAAAAGGATGGCCTAATGCCAAGGACACCTCGTTCACCAGATATCACACTCCTCTGGACTTGTTTCTATGGGGTAATATGATATCGTGTATCGAACAAAAATACGTGACATTACTGATCTAATGCAAAAGATCACTGATGCCAATGGCACCATTGATGAGGCTGTTACAGCGAACATGGTAAGAAATCGACCACCGTCTTGATGTGCTTCGTGAAAATAATGGTGCCTATATAGAGGTGTATTAAATTTGTTAAAAAAAAAACTAAATTCACTGTACGAAGCTTAGAACGGCTCATGATCAAACATAATAGACATTCATTGTCCGTTATATTTAACAATATATGTTTGAATAATGTTCTACTGCCCTAATACGCTATATCTCTATCTATAAAAGGCAGGATGTGTTGTGTGTGTGTGTGTGTGTGTGTGTGTGTGTGTTTTTGTAACGAATGCACGGCCGCAATTTTCGAAAATTATTTGCACCAAAATTTACATGCACATGCTCCAAGTTAGCGAGAAGGCCAAAACCGACTTTGCATTTCCCAACTCACATCGATAGTGGAAATAATCGATTTTTTCATGCTTCTACGGCAGTTTTCATGTAGTTTGCGGTCATTTTGTACTGACCAGAGTGAGAGCCTATAGCTGGCTGCCACGAATAGGCAAATGTTAACTAGCATGCTAAAAAAAATCGATAGCTTCATTTGTGTTCATTTTATATTTAGTTCTTTTTCGTAACAGATTTAATGTTTAGTATAGAGCTTAGAAAAAAAATTGCATGTGAGATAGGCAAGAAGTAAGGCATGTAGCAAACATCAGCACGGCAAAGGGCAATTTTTAAAAAATTCAAGGAAGGGGAAAAAAATTTTTAAGTCAATTTTAGATTTGTTAGACAATTTTGAGTCATAAATTTTTGAATCAAACACGAGCAACGTAATTTTTTATATATTTAATATATATATATATATATATATATATATATATATATATATATATATATATATTTGAACGTGTAAAAAAAATATAATTATACACTAAAAAGAAAGTTTAAGCGAATGTGTCGAATTAATAAATAAGAAATCCATTACCTCTTTAGAAATTGCTTTGTTTACGTTAGGACAGATCAGATATGAATACCTTGACGATCTTTGAAGAACTTTGCGCTTAAGGACACTATTTGTCTTTGCTCAATTGGCGAGACCTTTCGTGGTCGAGTTTGTCTGAAGCACATTGGATCTAGCAAAGGTTTCCCCTGCTAACTTGGGGGTCGTAGGTTCGAAATCAGCTGGAAGACGCATCTTTTATTTAATAAGATTTTTCGAATATTCAGGCCAGTAGATGAAAACAAATAAATATGTTGTTTAATAAATAAACGGTGCGTCTACTCAAATATGGGTATCCACTAAAAATAACCTTTAAGTGAATTTTATTTTTTTTTTTTATTTATATATATATATATATATATATATATATATATATATATATATATATATATATATATATATCAAGGTGTAACAGCAAAATTTAAATTAAATTGTGTGAAAGCAAAATTGTCCATTTGTTAGATTAAAGTTTTGAACCGTTGTATTTTAGAAATGATTAAAGATATCTTTACTGGAATTTTCCTAGTTTTTTTTTTTAACTGTAGTGGACTCTACTTTGAGGAATACGGGTTAGTAGCAAAATATATATACAGTCTTTGATATTGAAGTATCGCTGTATGACTTCTTACTGAGTCTACGTGCTGGCTCACGGTGACTCCTACAACGCTGTTATCTCACCCTCACTCTTCCGGTTATCTACAACCTTTTACTATGTCACTCTGGACTCGACTCAACTCCTCGGGTATTCGCTGGCAGTAGTATAAGTATACACTGGGTGTGTCCATTTGTATAAACAGATATTAAAGCTTTTTGTGGGATGGACAATTATGCTGTTTCACAATTTCAATAATTTTACTGTTATTTATATATTTTTTTTAGATTACTGAACTGCTAAACAATATCATTCTCTATATATAGTGAATGTTGAACAATTCTCTTCACAAATGAAGAAGAGACTTGAAAATTTTATTTTTAAAGTGTACATAATATAATATAATTTCTCTTGTATGACAAAAAATGCTGTGCAATCTTCGCATAGGTTAAGAAAGTACTTGAGGCAATATAATTATAATTCTACAGAAAATACAATAGACTAAACATGTGAATAATGAGGAAGCTGTTCGGCAATTTAAATATTTGGGAAGCGTTTTAACAGATAACGAAAAATGTGGCGCCGCAATCCGAAGAAGCATTGACAAAGCAAAAGATGCCTTTCAAAAAGTAAACAAAATATTAAGAAATGGGAAAATATTTTTCTGAAACAAAGAGAGTTCTCATCTATTATGTAATATCAATCTTCCGATAAGGCAGATAATGCCGGATAATTTTCTCACAGATAAAAATTAAGACAACTGGGATATGGTTCAAGAGGAAATACTGAGAATACCATGGACACGGCTTGTAAACAATGAGGAAGTTTTAAGTAAAACTGAAATCAGAGGGACATTCTTTTGTCTTTAGACACAGTTGAAATATATTTTAAATAGATATTTCAACTGTCTCCTATTAAGGAAAGAAGGCATGGAAAATTTGACACTCAAAGGACATATTGAATGTCAGAGGGATGGAGGTAAACACCGAGTAATCTACCTAACAAACTTGATAGCAGAAGAGATAGTGAGAAGGATAGTAAAAAATAGAAGTAAACGTTGTTAAGAGTTACAAAGTATAGAAAGTTGTGGAGAGCCATGATCGCCCAGACCTTGAATGAACCTTGAACAGTTTGAGTTTATTAATTCTGGACATCGTTTTTTGCGCTGGTTAATTAAAACCAATAGTAATTTTTTTCTTATTCGTAGTTTCATTATGACCAGTTATACTTCATAATTTAGAGTTATTTTTACGACTTTCATTTATAACCAGAAGTTGCGGAGAGCCATGACCGCCCACGTCCTGAAAGGACACGGCGCACAGAAGAAGAAGAAGAAGAAGAAGAAGAAGAAGAAGAAGAATTGAATTCATAACATTCTAGCAATTTTTCATTACCACTGAAATGATTTTATTATTATTATTATTTTCCAGAATTTTTTTGTTCCCAAAGGAGGTCGAAAAAAAAAAACACATATAAAAAGCTCGTGAGAATCCACCCTTTTCTAAATGGAGCAGGTTCATTCTCCGCTTTGTTGAAATTATCATTCGGCAGCCCCGGTTAAGGTCTATTTACTGTAAATGGAATGCCTCTCCATTCACCAGACATCTATTAGCTGTCTGCGAAGAAGCGTGGCGACGGGTGGGGCGGACTCGGAACGTTTCCCATCACGCTTTTGCTTTCATAGATTTTTTATGATTTTGCCTCTTGTTATTTCCATTCAGACATTTGGAATGACAATTTTTAACCTATAATTTTTTTTTCGGGTCTTTATTAAGAGCCCTATTGAACAATTAGGCACACATACACACACACACACACACACACACACACACACACACACACACACACAAACATAGTTAGTAGTCGCATTTATCACGCGGATAAATTCAGAGATAGCCAACGGATGTTTAAACTGAATAGTTTTTATCAATACACATATATCGACGATGAAGATTATAAATTACTCATAAGACATTATCAACAATAACTCAGTAATAATAATAGCAATGAGGAATTGTAACAATATATTGCGTTATGTGAGTGATAGAAAATTTGTTCTTACCGTAGATCTTATTAGGCCCAAGAAGAGATTAACAACTATATCTAATAATAAAATAGAACAATTGTGAAAATAGACAGTAATAAAAGTAATGTGACGGATAGAAGATTCATTCTTACCGTAGATCTTATCCACGATAGGAGATTAGCAACAATAACTAATAATAAAATAAATCTTATTATACAAAACAGTGGCTAGCCATTCTTTACTTTAATTTAGAAAAAAAAAAGCATCTATTCTGGTGCGTCCTGGGTAAGACGATAAACTACTTCCAACAGCAAGGCCTCTGTTCAGGAGGTCTTGAGGAGCGTTGAACCACCTCTTAATTGCTGGTGTTCCCAGGTCCACCCTGACCCGGGGTGATAGGACTTGTTAAGGTCACAGCTATGGGCAAATAATTGATACTCAAATTGGCGTCAAAGCACTATGAATGTGTAAAAATAGGTTTTAATACAAACCGGAAATAATTTGTAAAAATATTATTACCAGCAATAAATTTTTAGAAAAGAAAGATATTAACAACTATAGTTTATTTTGAAAGAAAATATTACCAGCAATAAAAGAAATTGACGGCATTAAATAACTGTTGAAACTTGACTAATGCATGGAATAATAATGCAACACAAAATGTACTTAGAACAAAATGTATTGAAACAAGAAAGTCTACACAATATTTACATATAGTCTTTTGTATATTTCTGGTAAGACCGTTCCTGGAGAATGTGTTGACTGAGTCGCAGTCGGGCAGAGTCTCTGGTTGAATCTCTTGATTCCTTCCTCTCTTCCCGGTACCAACCATATTTATATGGTCGGTACTCCACTATGCAAATTAGGTGGATCCTACCACAACAATAACCCATTGAGGTTGATATGCCGTAAAACAAACCAAACCAAATCAAACCAAACCAAAGAAACCAAAAATTTTTCCATGTCTTTTTTTTGAGGAAACCAGTTTGAAGGTTAAGTTTAGGTTCAAATTCATAGCGTTACAATTTCAATCCGATAATCAGTGAAAGCTCTATAGCACAACCTTATAAAATTTATAATTTACTGAAGCTTTACAAATTGTATATGGACAAGATGCATGGCACAAGCACATTACTACTAAATCATTGTGCCATCAAATAAGACCTTCATTTAATTCAAAGGGAAATTATACTGAACAATTTAGCTATATGATGATGTCAATATAAAAAAAAAATAAGAACTTTAGAAAAATTTATTTGAATAAAAATGAATAAACAAAATGTTTTTTTTTGTTTTTTGCATATCCTCTAAAGATCAGACGCATAATATATATATAATATGATATATATATATATATATATATATATATATAATATATATTTTAAAGTTCTTGTAATTAAGATTTATTTTAGTTAAGGACCAAGACTTCTTGTAGGCAAAAAATCAAAATGTATGGGTATCCCACAAAACTGATACCAAAAACAGTTTTAAAATCCAATTTTTTTTTAAAATTAAAATTTCAATTTAAAAAAAAAATAAAGGTATCTTAAATCCAATTGTTAAAATAAATTTGGACACTTTAATGAAAATAAACTTTTTGCTTTATTTATTTTTTGTGAGTCAGTTTAACGTAAAAATTTACATGTTGTCTTAATATGACTCACCTGGATTATAAAAAGATATTCAACCATTATATATATATATATATATATATATATATATATATATATATATATATATATATATATAACTGCTTTAGTTTTAGAGCGATTTTCAATAAACAATGCAAATTTTAATCATTTTCTTATAATTTTTACAAATAAATAGTATTATGGTGTTATATACTCAGGAAAATTTGGTGGAGTAACGGATAGCGGCTCGGATTGAGGAATTAAAGAGCCGAGTTCAATTCCAGTCGAATCCATTACATTCACTTGGGAAAATATTTTCCTTTTTTTTTCCCCCAGCTATGGGTAAAAAGCAGGACAATCCAATTCTTAATTTGAAAGAAATGGCAACCTTATATAAAAAAAATATGCCTCATCAGTCATAAATCGAAAGATACATTATCTATATTTGGGGCGTTGACAGGTGTTGATAGAAGCAGCACATGACTTTGCAGATTGGGTCCAGTTAGAAATTTTTCATGTTTTATAACCCAGTCCACGAAGATGGACTTGACAGTTTACCCTCTATTAAAGAAAATGTGAGACTCAAGTCAACTAGGAAATTCATTCTCCAAGCCTTGACACCTGGCCATTTTAATTACAACTAATGTAGATACTCCTGAATCGAGATGTTTTAAACGTCAGCAACTAGGTGACATGCACAAACTGGTTAATGTCAAACAACTGACAATCAGATCTGGGTCATTGAACTGGATATTTACCGTATTTAATTCTTCGAGACGAAAGATGTATATGATATTTTTTGAAGATTTTCAAAGATATATAACAGTTTGCAGGGACTGCCATCTCAATAAGAAAGCATAGGCTGCCTCATTCTCCAAGCCTTGACACCTGAAGAGTAAAGAGTAAAGTATTTTTTGATATTTTTTAATTTTTTTAATTCTTTGTAGCAAGTTCAAAAATTTGGTTAAAAATTTAGTTTTTTTTTGTGTCAGTAATGGCCAAAGATTAGTTAATGGTTAGTATAGGAAATTTTAGTTTTTTTTGCGGTAAGTTCTTGCAAGAATCAACTAATTATCGGATTTTAATGAAACTTTCAGAGCTTATTCACAAATGAATAACAATTATTTTTTTACATATATCTTTTTTTTTTTAAGAAAATTTTGGTAAAAATATTTTTTTTACATCTGTTACCTCAACTCAATTTTTTTTTGAAATTTCGAGAAACTAAAATTCTACCCTCTTCATATTTATATTATTTAAAAGCATGAAGTTAAATCATCAATTTTTTTGCCAAGCAGAAACACCATTTACCGAAAGTCTGCTCTAAATCGTAAAATAAAAATATAATAAAATTATGACATTATTTAATTAGAAAAGCTTTTAATTTGCTTTTATAAATAAGATATATTAAGGACGCTACTGTCTTAAGAATAATTTTTTTCAATGAATAATGAATTTTTAGAAGATTTTTTCTTGATTTTTAAATTTTAAATAGAAAAAATTATTAAGTTTTAAATCTTTTAAAATTGTGTATTAATTTCATCCTTTTTGATGATATATTTAGGAAGAAAGTATTTCAAAGATATATTATTGTACATTATTTAGATTATTCACTATCTCCTCATTTTTGTCGCCATATTTATTACAACGTTTCAATATACCCTTCAGTATCTGTCTATATTTCTATATGAGGTATTATGAACATATTTACATTATTCGGACTATTGTTCTCATCTTTGTCGCCATATTTATTACAACGTTCCGGCCCTTCAGTATTCTGTCTATTTTTGAAAAAAGATGAAGTATTATCGGAAAATTTAATTATTCGGACTATTGTTCTCAAATGTTTTCGCCATATTTATTTTCAACGTTCCGGCCTTTTCAGCATTTTTTCTATTTTTTTTGATGAGGTTATTATGTAATATTTACATTATTCGGACTATTGTTCTCATCTTTGTCGCCATATTTATTACAACGTTCCAGCCTTTCAGTATCTGTCTATTTTTCTGAGATGAGGTATTATGTACACTATTTACATTATTCGGACTATTGTTCTCATCTTTGTCGCCATATTTATTACAACGTTCCAGCCTTTCAGTATCTGTCTATTTTTCTGAGATGAGGTATTATGTACACTATTTACATTATTCGGACTATTGTTCTCATCTTTGTCGCCATATTTATTACAACGTTTCGGCCCTTCAGTATCTGTCTATATTTCTGAGATGAGGTATTATGTACACTATTTACATTATTCGGACTATTGTCCTCATCTTTGTCGCCATATTTATTTAAACGTTCCGGCCTTTCAGTATCTGTCTATATTTCTGAGATGAGGTATTATGTTTGACTATTTACATTATTCGACTATTGTCCTCATTTTTGTCGCCATATTTATCAAAACGTTCCGGCCTTTCAGTATCTGTCTATATTTCTGAGATGAGGTATTATGTAACATTATTTACATTATTTTGACAATTGTCCTCATCTTTGTCGCCATATTTATTACAACGTTTCGGCCATTCTGTATCTTCTTTATTAAGTTAAAACTATATTTGCTAATCATGAATAGAAAAACTTCATACAAATCATCAAACACCAATATTTTTCAAAAGAATTTAGAATCTTTTGTATGTGTATAAAAATTAACACTTTGTGTAGTACGTGTGTGACCATACATGACATTATCAGAAAATAAGAGTGAAAACTATAGTAATTTTAAAATCAACATTTCTAAAATCCAATTAAACATTAGATTACGGAGAATATTTTCCTAAATTTTTAAGACTACTGAGTACATGAAAATTATATAAAAAAAGGCGCTCATGTAACTTTCTTTTATTTTTTCAGATAAAGTGTCCGGAAAAAAACATTAGTTGTGTCATCAGGCTGTCAACTCGTTAGGTTAAAAAAATGATTTTCTGCGATATTTTAAACTTAAAGTAAATAATATTTGTTTCAAATCAGATTAATTATACTTTAAATCAAGTAAATCCTCAAATAAAGTTTCTGAAAAGTATATTTTATTTTTGGAAGAGAATTACATTGCGATGAAAGGCGACCCAAAAAAAAAATCCTTCCACTCAATATAAAATAGTTTTGAAATACAGCAAAGGTATTTGGCTTAATGGAAATATTAAATTTAATCTATTAGCTTGAAATTAAAACTAAAATAAAAGCATAAAAAAAGATTCATTTTAAACCTTAGGTATTGCGATTTTTTGTTGCTTCCTACATAACAGTCAGCAGCACATTATAATAGTCTTTTCATTGTTTCAAATAACACTGCTTTTCTGTCTGTTTTCTCTTGTTGATCAAATTATTATTTTCTGGGTCTGGTTAAGGTCCTAATTTCCATCATATTTACTAAACTCAGAAGACTTTCCTCAAATCTGCAATCAGTCTACTTTTAGAAACTAAAGTATAAATATTTATTTGGCAATGTCGTCGCGAGATGAATTCTACGACCAGCAATTGCCGTTGGAAATCAGTCGCTGATTTTTCATGGCAAGAGAAATGAAAAGTTTATTTTAAAGCAGCAGGATTTTCATTCAGCATTAAGTCCATACGGCTACTTCTAAAGCCTGAGGATCAGACATTTTTAAATACCTGTTTCCGTCTTTTCAGGTTAGTAACAGCTGACGAGTAATAAAGAAAATGCCAATTTCAAGTACGACGCCCAGTTGGTGAAAAACTTGCAGTTTCATTTTGCACTGACAGTCCTCAATAAGCGACCGGAAGTCGTTTTTTCTTCTTTTGCAAACTGCGCATTCAAAATGGCACCATTCGGTACATCTCAAAGGAAATGGTCAATAAGTTTTATTTTCATAGAGATTTCATTGTAAAAGATGTGTTAGAAAATATAGCTAAGTCGATAAATAATAATAATATTAATAATAATAATTAAAATATTAATAATAATAATAATAAAGCCCTGGTATTTTACCAAGCATAGCTCTTCATGGTTTCTGATCTTGATTGAAGGAGATGTACATCTTTTGTCTCCAGGAATTAAATACGGTAAATATCCGGTTCAATAGCCCAAATTTGATTGTCAGTTGTTTGACATTAACCAGTTTGTGCATGTCACCTAGTTGCTGACGCACGGTACATCTCGATTCAGAAGCAGGAGCAGTTGGGAGGCGTCATGGCCAGGTGTCAAGGCTTGGAGAATGAGGCAGCCTAGTTGACTTGAGTCTCACATATAGATAATAGAGGGCACTGTCAAGCCTATCTGCGCAGATTGGGTTACAAAACATGAAAAATTTCTAACTGGACCCAATCTGCAAAATCATGCGCTGCTTCTATCAACACCTGTTAACGCCCCAAATATGCATGGATAAGTCCTCTACTGTGCCCTTTTTACTCATAGGACCCCGAAGGAGACGTGGTAATTGCGCACTTAAAATTATCTCTGGCAAGATATTATACATACACAATAATAATAATAATGATAATCAAATTTTTCCATTGTTTTTTCAACCCTTAGGTTGCCAACATCAGGAAGTCTACGTCCTGACAAATCAACCATGGTGAGAATCGAACCCGGGTTTCATGGTGAGAAAGCGAAGGTTCTAACCACTCAACCACGGACCTATAATATCTAACGATATATCTATATATATATATACACCTAATTCTGTTAATATCTATCTCAGTCAATTAATATCTATTTCAATATATCAATATCTATCTATCCCAGTAAGTTTATATATATATATATATATATATATATATATATATATATATATATATATATATATAATGCGCACACACACACACACACATATATATCATTTGTAAACCTGTTTTGATCTATCTATTTAAGCTGTTCATATCTATCTATCTATACAACATAAACTAAAGGAATAATAATAATAATAATAATAATAATAATAATAATAAAGCCCTGGTATTTTACCAGGCATAGCTCTTCATGGTTTCTGATCTCGATTGAAGGAGATAGCATGTACATCTTTTGTCTCCAAGAATTAAATCCGGTAAATATCCGGTTCAATACTCCTGATTTGATTGTCAGTTGTTTGACATTAACCAGTTTGTGCATGTCTCCTAGTTGCTGACGCACAGTACATCTCGATTCAGGAGCAGTAGTAGTTGGGAGGCGTCATGGCCAGGTGTCAAGGCTTGGAGAATGAGGCAGTCTATGTTTCCTAATTGAGATGGCAGTCCCTTCAAACTGTTATATATCTTTGATGATCTGTGTCAAAGAAGATGAAAGAAAGAAATTTTATTCAGCAGTAAAAGAAGCTAAGAAATTCAAAATGGAATTTCAAGTGGATGAAGAATTGCAAATAAATCATAATACACCTACTGCAGCGGCAAAGAACCTAAAAAATAAAAGCAAGAGCAAATGCAATATACCAAATGCATAAACGATGGCAAGATAAGCCTCTTCATGGTCAATACTATATCCGTAGCAAAGAAACTGATGCCGACAAACCCTGTACCTCTCAGTGGTTACGTAGTGCAGGGTTAAAAGCTGGAACTGAATGTTTTATTCTTTCTGCACAGGACCAGTGCTTCTTAAATAGAAATTACCAATCTGACATACTGAACAATTGTGTTAGCGCAAAATTCAGATTTCGTGATAAATATCCAGAAACAACTGATCATCTTGTATCGGGTTGCGCGGTATTGGCACCTACTGAATATAAAATACTGCATGACAGAGTGGGCCAATATCCCCACTGGAAAATTTAAAACTTTTACGGGAAGGAAACTCCAAGAAATTGGTATGAACACCACCCAGACCCGGTTACAGACATAGGACCTGGAACAATTTTATGGGGCTTTAAAATACACACAGACAGAATAATCAGACATCGTGATCAAAGACCACAAAAACGGAATGTACTTTCTTATTGGCACGTCAGTCCCTGCAGAATGTAAAATATCTATGAAGAGCTTTAAAAATCTATCAAAATACGACGATCTTGAAGTAGAGATCTAAAAAAAAAATCTTAATTATTAATGGCACAGGAAGCCATTAATAATTCCGTTCGATTGGAAAAAAGATTCTGATTGACTCATTGAAATGATCCCTGGTAGACCATGCCTTAAGGAAATACAAAAAATTGTTCTCAAAAGTAGAGCTCATAACTTATGAAGGACTTTATCAATCTAAAATGTGTGCGCTCTTAGGCTTAAAAGTGTCCAGTGAAAATGTCCTGATGCCATTTCTGACCTCAGGTCTCTGGTTGGGACCCGGAAGAAAATGTGTATAAAACAGAAATGAAAGGAAATAATAATTGTAGTTAGAGCCCTCGGAATTGATTAGAAAAGGTACGGATAGACACACTGAAGTGATTGCTTGTAGTCTATACCTTAAAGAGATGCCAAACATTGTACTCACAAGTACAGATCAGACATTACGAAGGGCTTTATCTATGTAAAATGTGTGTGATCTTAAATTTTTTTTAAATAGTCAGTGAAAATGTCATGAAGCCATTTCTGATGTTAGGTCTCTGGTTGGGACCCGGATGGAAATGTGTATACAACAGAAATCAAAGGAAATAATAATAATAATAATAATAATAATAGTCCCTGCAGATTGTAATATATCTTTGAAGATCTTCCAAAAATTATCAAAATACAAGGATACTGAAGTAGAAATCTAAAAATGTGGTGCCACAATATTTCCAATTGGGATTGAAGAACTCGGTTTGAATGGAAATGGTTCTGATAGACTCATTGAAAGGATTCCTGGCAGAAATACAAAAAATGGTACTCACAAGTACAGTTCAGACATTACGAAGATTTCTATCTATGTAAAATATGTGTGATCTGTTTTGTTTTTGTTTTTTTTTTTTACAAAAATGATCAATGGAAAATGTCATGAAGCCATTTTTGACCTTAGGTTCCTGGTTGGGACCCAGAAGAAAATGTGTATACAACAGAAATCAAAGGAAATAATAATAATAATAATAATAATAATAATAATAATAATAATAATAATCACGGATATGGAGATAGGACCTGTTACAATTTTATGGGATTACACAATACACACATCCAGAACAATCAAAGCCAACCGCCTAGACATTGTTATTAGAGACTGCAAACAAAAATGTCCCTCCTTATTGATATAGCAATCCTGCAGACTGCAATGTATCTTTGAAGATATTCAAAAAGCTATCAAAATACAAGGACCTTGAAATCGAATTCTCAAAACTGTGGCACATGGGAACATCAACAATCCTCGTTGTAGTTGGAGCCCTCGGATTGGTTGTAAAAGATTCCAGTAGACTAGTTGAAGGGATTCCTGGAAGTCCACGCTTTAAAGAAATGCAAAAAATTGGTCTCACGAGTACGGCGCACACCTTACGAAGGACTTTATCCATGTAAAATGTTTTTTTTTTCAGTGAAAATGTCATGATGCCATTTCTAAGCTGAAGTCTTTGGGTGGTACTCGAAACGAAATGTGTACACAACAGAAATCAAAGAAATTAATAATAATAATAAATGATGGAGACGTATTTATTTTTTTCTTTTTGTACGTTTCTGTCTACAATTTTCATGTTTCTCTTTCGTAAGTTTCTCTCTAATCGTCTGCTTCTCAGACAAGAAAACTCCGTTAAAAAACAAAGAAGAGAACGTTGAACTGCTATATGATATAGGACCGAAATCAAAGGAATTAATAATAATGATACTAAAGACATAACAGTCACTGACAAAGCAACAAGAAAATACCTTATTGATGGTGATCATAATATGAAGACAAAAGAAACAAGTTCAATAAATTTACGAAGATTTTGATTGAAGTTGCCAGAATATGGCAAATTAAGGTCTCTATTGTCCCACCAGTTATCATTGGGGCGCTGGAGTCACCGAACTTAAAGTCCTTCATTGGGAAAATCGGAACTTATTCTTCCGAAGTCTGCATTGCTTTGGGTTTAAAATATTCTGCAAAAGGCGCTTTCCGTTTGGACGATTAAAGGGAGAGTACCCATAATGCAACAGCTAAGCTTTTCGAATCATTTCACTCCCAAGCAAGGCAATAAAGCCACTAAAAAGTTACTGACTGTGAGAGAACAATAAAAGAACAGAAGTGAAGGAATTGATTTAACATAGATCTATCTATCTATCTATCTATCTATCTATCTATCTATCTATCTATCTATCTATCTATCTATCTGTTTCAGTCTGTTCATATCTATCTATCTATCTATCTATCTATCTATCTATCTATCTATCTATCTGTTTCAGTCTGTTCATCTTCATCTATCTATCTATCTATCTATCTATCTGTTTCAGTCTGTTCATACATATCTATCTATCTATCTATCTATCTATCTATCTATCTATCTATCTATCTGTTTCAGTCTGTTCATATCTATCTATCTATCTATCTATCTATCTAGCTAGCTAGCTAGCTAGCTATCCCAGTCTATTCATATCTATCTCAGTCTGTTCATTATCTATCTATCTATCTATCTATCTATCTATCTATCTATCTATCTATATCCATCTATCTATCTGTTTCAGTCTGTTCACATCTATCTATCTATCTATCTATCATCTATCTATCCATCTATCTATTTCAGTCTGTTCATATCTATCTATCTATCTATCTATCTATCTATCTATCTATCTATCTAGCTAGCTAGCTAGCTAGCTAGCTATCTCAGTCTATCCATCATCTATCTCAGTCTGTTCATTATCCATCTATCTATCTATCTATCTATCTATCTATCTATCTATCTATCTAGCGAGATAGCCATCTCATCTATATGTTTCAGTCTGTTCATCATTCATTCTATCTATCTATCTATCTATCTATCTATCTATCTATCTATCTAGCTAGCTAGCTAGCTAGCTAGCTAGCTATCCCAGTCTATTCATATCTATCTCAGTCTGTTCATTATCTATCTATCTATCTATCTATCTATCTATCTATCTATCTATCTATCTATCTATCTTCCTTTCCCTTTAAACCTGTATCAGTCCGATCTTGAATGTGCATATCTATTTATTTATCCTGCGACAAACACCGGAAACTTATTATTTCACGTCACGAGCTTTACTCCCGCAGTGTTGTCCTTTGTCACCCGAAGGTGTACAGACAGAAACAGTCCCTTTTGCTGTCGCTCAACAATAAAAGTTGCCTGTCAAAGGAAGTGAACAAGAACAGGAAAGACACATAAGGCCAGTGGCGGGGGGGTATGAGAGGAAGGAAATCCCGCAATGAACGCAACGCAGTAGACGAACTGATGTCGTTTTTATCTTGAGGCACGTTGCCCAGTCTTTTAAGTCACATCAACACATTCATCATTTAGAGGCACTCAACGATCTCACCTTTTCCTCCTTATATATATATATATATATATATATATATATATATATATATTGTTTTCCCCAGGTCTCTAAATATAAGGTGTATTGTGTCGAAGTAATAGTAATCTTACGCACTTTATGGCATGAACATGGAAAACAGTAACAACGGTACCCTTGGAAATGGCTAATGAATTGTGAAATGACCGAAACCAGTTGTGACACTAACAACTACGGGCAGTTTATGCACTCCTTTAGACCCCAAATAAATATATATATATATATATATATATATATATATATATATATATATATATACAAGACTCTCCGTTAAGACGAAACGAGTTCTTACGTGTTTATCTTAAAATAAATACGTCTAAATTTACCTTCATCCTTTACTGGTAGAGTCTCCGATTGATACGAAATCAGTCGAGTTTTGTTCCTGGCTTGAGTCAATCGAATGTCTTGCCAGACTGATGAGCTGTGAAACAGTCTGTCTGTGGATGACAATATATATATATATATATATATATATATATATATATATATATATATATATATATCTAGATATCTGTGTGTGTGTGTGTGTGTGTGTGTAAATATTCACAGATAGAGTGTATTTGTAGAGGAGACAAAATGATTAAAACGAGACAAGAGGATAATCTTAACCGACGCGTTTCGTCCCTCGAGGGACTTTATGAAGGTAAAAATTAAATTAAATACATCACCTCATTTTATTCGCTTGATACTTAGCCCGTTCGACGTTTTTATCATTCGTCATTTGGTCATTTGATGATTTTTCCTTCGACATTTTGTCAAAATCGTCCTTTGGTCTTTTCAGACAGTTTCCTTTAACATTTTGTCCATTCGTCATTTTGTCTTTTGATACTTTTTCCTTCGGCATTTTGTCCATTCGTCATTTGGTCTTTTGATACTTTTTCCTTCGACATTTTGTCCATTCGTCATTTTGTCTTTTGATACTTTTTCCTTCGACATTTTGTCCATTCGTCATTTGGTATTTTAACACTTTTCCCTTCCACATTTTGTCAAAATCGTCCTTTGGTCTTTTTCCACTTTTTCCTTTAACATTTTGTCCATTCGTCATTTGGTCTTTTGACACGTTTTCCTTTAACATTTTGTCCATTCGTCATTTGGTCTTTTGACACTTTTTCCTTCGACATTTTGTCCATTCGGTTAGTAATTCATTTTTGATAAACGCCATAATCGTTGGGATTTATCAAAAATGTATTATTGTCGCCATATCTAAATATCTTTCCAGACTTGAAAGGGTTCCAAAGGGATTACGTGATATCTGTCTTCCTATGAGACAGGGAATACCGGGCAATCTCTTCAAAGATGAAGAAGAGAATTGAAGTAACAAAAATGTGGTTCTACAGAAAAATGCTGAGGATACCATGGGCCGAATATGTGAGCAACGACGAGGTTTTAGAGAAAATGGAAACAAAAATGTAACTTATAATTAACATCAGGAGGGGACAGTTAAAATTTTTAAGGCACATAATGAGGAAAGAGGTCTTGGAAAATATGATACTCACAAGGCAGATTGATGTGAAGATGAACAGAGGAATGCAACGCGTAACATATTTGATGAGCTTGAGTAAATGGGTGGTAGAATAGGGTTTGGGGGAAATAGCAAAAAGACAAATTTTTTAAGAGCTAAGCGGAAGGAAAGATGTAGAGAGCTATGATCGCCTACGTCCTGAAGGGACACGGCAAATAAAGAAGAATCCATTTTTGGTTTGATCTTTTATCACATGTGCAGTTAGCTGCATCGAATGAGCTGAATTAAAATCCGGTTTCACACTTAAGCATCTATATAGAGCCTGTAAGGTAAACTCCGGTAGCTTCTGTGGTCCGGCTGGGAAATCACTGCTGAGCTGTTTCCGACGCAGTTTACTTCCGGTGGTCAAGAGGTAAGGTTAACTTTGTTCTGTTATCTCTCTCCCATTTATCAGTGCAACTGTCTGATAAAAGTGGCACCAAAAAGTTGGCAATCGGAAAGAATACCTTGCCCTGGGTCATTTCCTACATTTAGCAACCACTCATTTATCGGTTTAAACTATCGTCTGCCTGCGCCATAAGAATGGCGCAGGCAGACGATAGTTTAAACCGCGGTTACAAACCGTCTTTTACTTTATATTTCTTGATACCATAGGAAGTAACAACAGTAGTCGTTCCGACAATGTTCGAGCTGAATTACAAATACAGCGCAATCAACCAGGCTCTGCCATTTTTAGTCCTGGCGATAAACTAAATCTGGCATCAAGGCCTCTGGGAGATTGGAGGTTTTGATGAGCGTGGAACTACCTTTGAGTTGCTCTTGTTCCTTGTTCCACCCTCACCCCTGGAATGGTAGCACCTGTTAGAGTTCCAACTATGGACAAATATTGAAAACCCAAACAAAATCAAAAACACTACGAAAGTATATATATATATATATATATATATATATATATATATATATATATATATATATGAAGAAATATAGTTTTTTTCAGGTGTGCTATATTTATGGAATAAAGTGCTCAATATCAGAGATAGCGTTTGTAATATAGTGATATTTAAAAATAAACATATTGCAAACACAATCGCCAGGCCTGACGATTGTGTCTAGCATGAAACAGCTTGTCGCCTCTGAGTGTTGACTTCAATGTTCACTTTTATATATATATATATATATATATATATATGGCCACTCATATTTGAGGATACCTAATAGAGTGGCTAGCCAATCTCCATTGCAGACGCTTGCTCAGTTGCATTTGTGTTTATTCAACACCTAGAGAGCCCACCTGTGGTTTATACTGCAACTATGCTGAGCAAACCTTAGTTACGGTTTCTGGGAAAGAGCGTGTTATTTGGCATGATCAACAATTTGAACAAGGCCAGCACGCTCAAGGCCTCGGCCACGATGACTTGTGATTTTGTGCTAGCTCAGCTATCGACGGCACCCAAGGGTTCCATCTACCCAGTTTCACTCACAAGGCTTGGGTCAATCCACAGTCCGATAAAATCAGGAAGTCTCCTTCCTGACAAATCGACCATGGTGAGATTTGAACCCGGGTTTCATTGTTAGAACGCAAACGTTCTAACCACTCGGCCACACGTCCATATAAAAATACATATTTATAGCAAAATGACCAAAAATACATTTTTATAGCAAAATGGACAACAATACATTTTATAGTAAAATGACCAACAATACATTTTATCTGTAGTTGAAGGTATACAATTGCGTTCAGAATATATTTAGTTGAAGCCGTAAAAGTATTTTTTGTTTTTACTCTTGTCTTTTTTTTCGTTCAACAGCTTGATTCAGCGAGGGGTTGCTTTTTCTATCTTACAGCTCCCTATCACTTTACTAGCAGCTTGATACCTGGGTATGACGATAGACTACAGCTGGAAGCATGGCCTCTGATCGGAAGATTGGAGGTTTTGAAGAACGTGGAACCATCTCTGTTGTTGCCAGTTCCACTCTGACCTGAGGTAGTAGCATCTGTTAGGGTCTCGGCTATGGGAAAACAGTGAACCTCCAAACAAAAACAAGATGGAAGTATAAAAATACATTTTTATAACAAAATGGCTAACAATACCTATTTATAGCAAAATCACCAGCAATATTTTTATAGCAAAATGACATTTCATCTGTAGTTGAAGCAATTGCGTTCAAAATAAATTTAGTTGAAGCCATAAAATTCTGCTCAAATTATTTAGATTTCGGCATTGAATAACCCATAGAGGTGTTGATATGCCACTAAAAACAAGCAATCAAACAACCAAACAACCAAAATGAATTCTTTCATGACATTAGTCCATATAATATCCTGCAATTTCTTAAAGAAATCAAACATATCACTACCTCTAATTATGTCCATACAGACATGTATATACACAAAAGCTGAGTATCATCTACCATGTATTCAATTGTGAAAGCAGAATAACATATATGATACTTTTATTACTTCAAAGATCACAAGAAAATTAAATTTCAGCATTAAATGGAGTTGATAAGGAGGTGATATAATATTAAACAAACAAACAAATTCGCCCATCTTGGAAATTTAGCATGACAAAACCAGTATTTTATCCGAAATTGATTTGTAGCATAATAAACGTCGTGATATGTGTGTATTTTGACCCCCGGCCAATACGAATAACATTAAAAAAGTATACCAACTCTTACTAGATGAGATAGGTAATAAAATAAAATACGAATAGGAATATAATAGATTTTCTCTCGTCTTTTTGGAGAGTAAGTCATATTGGCAAGTTGGGATCTGAATGCTTATTTGGCAAACGGAGATTAAATGTTTTTTGGCCAGCAGAGACTCTGAATGCTTATTTACAAGTCACGACTGAATGCTTATTTGGCAAGTGAAGACTGTAAATGCTTATTTAGCGAGTAGCCACTATAAATGATTATTTTGCAAGTCATGAGTGAATGCTTATTTGGCAAACGGAGACTGTAAATGCTTATTTGATCAACAGAAACTCTGAATGTTTATATGGCAAGCGGAGACTGTAAATGCATATTTGACAAGCGGTGACTATAAATGATTATGTGGCAAGTCATGATTTGGCAAACGGATTCTGAATGCTTATTTGGCAAACAGAGAGACAATGCTTATTTGGCAAGCGGATACTCTGAATTTTTAAATCTTGATGCTATTTTCGTATAAACTTCGTGTTTTTTGGAAGAAGTTTGTCAGGCAGTTTTCGACTGACTGTACAGACCCCAATTTATGCCATTTAAAATGTTCTATAGAGATGAGAACAAATGAAGATCTAAAAGAACCAAATCAAGAGAATATGGTAGATACTCGAGGGTTTTGCATTTCAATTCTTTAAGCTTGTGTAAGGTCAGTTTTGCAACATGTGATCTCGCACTGTCGTTGTGGAGGAAAATAATTCCTTCTTAATCTGCCAAAATTGACAGTTTTTTTGAACCTGTCTCTTCAAATGATGAAAGACAAATGAGACTGATTTTCAAATTAACAATATCTTCCATCAAAATCTTTTAGCTTCTTCTCCATGATGACAAGCAGAGCATCTTCACTGATATTTGGAAGATAGCCCAGAGCATCGTTGATTGTTTACATGACAAAACTCTACTAAACGACTTTTTCAAAATCTGAAGAAGTGGAGCACAAATAAACATTTTGAATTTTTTTGTTGAAATTCCATTGTTACCTCTTTCTGAAATTCGGAATATAATATGACAAACGTAACTTTTTCATCCTCCATCTTTAAGGCATTTTGATTTATAGACAAATATCAAAATTCAACAAAGTTTGACTTGTAACTGAATGATGCAAAACATCAATCTAGGACACACCAGATATCAGCACCAATAACAAACAACAGTGTCAATATATGCAGTCATTTTATATCAACAATGAAAATCGGGTACAAACTTTTTTTCAGTGATTTGATAAAAAGATAAATGAGTTCTGTTAAGAATCAGGTAATATATTCTGGCACATTGACAACTATAGGGTTCTTAACCCATTAACTGCCAAATTATTTTTAGACGTGCTGCACCTTAAAGCCCAGGGGACTGTTGTCGCAGTAGTAGAAGTGGTAACCCTTAGATCCTAGGGGACTGCTATGGCTGCAGAAGATGTGATACTGCTTAGTCCCTAAGGGACTGCCATGGCTGCACTATATGTGCTAATCCTTAAATCCCAGGGAGCTGTTGTGTCATCAGTAGAAATGGTAACCCTTAGATCCCAGGGGACTTATGTCAGCAGTAGATTTGGTATCCCTTAGATCCTAAGGGACTGCTATGGTAGCAGAAGACGTGGTACCGCTTAGTCCCTAAGGTGTGATGCCACTTAAATCCTAAAGGACAGATGTGGTACACCTTAAACCATAAGTAGATGTGGAGGCTCTTAGATCTTAAGAGATTGCTATGACTCTTTGGACGTTTTTATGTGATAATATATATATATATATATATATATATATATATATATATATTTATAAGAGAGAGAGAGAGAGAGAGAGAATGAATAACTTCTGTCTATATTTCAGAGATGAGTTATTATGTACACTATTTACATTATTCGGACTATTGTCGCCATATTTATTACAACGTTTTGGCCATTGTGCGCCCCGGCCTTCTTCAGGTAGTTGGAATATCGAACTTGGGTAGACTGTTCTAGTTCCACGTGCCATATTTTAATGGATGTCAGTTATCAGTTATCTCCTGTTAATTTCTCTCTCCAAGTTCTCCACTGACTTAACCGGGTCACACTCTTTGGGTCCTGTCACTGGATATAACTAACGCCTTTATCCACTGTGCCATGTGTCCTTGAAAACATCTGTGTATGAATTTCTGGGTATTATAAACCTAATGTCGTCAGCAACCGTTTTTACCAGTGCTCATATTGTAATTTTTTCCTGGTATCATTTTATGATTTTTACCAGAGCTCATATTGCAATTTTTGTTGTTATTATCGCTTTACTTTGGCACTCCTTATTACTGGTTCCCATATTTTATTCATTTCTATGCTTGGTCGGCTCAGGAGATTTTTGTGGTCTAGCATATGTGATAATTCCTTAAGTTTACGAATTTTCAAATGGTGTTCTTTATCTATGATCTCAACCTGATCCCACAGAGGGTGGTGATCTCCCTTCTCTCTCCATATGTGGTCAGCCACGCCTGATTTTTCCACTTCCCCTCGAGTTACAGCTTTCTGGTGTTCTTGAAGCCTTACCTTAATGGGGCGGCCTGTCTCCCCTTTATATTTCTTTCCGCAGCTGCACGGGATGGCGTACACACAGTCTTTAGTCATGTTCTCCTCTATGGTGGTGGTGGGGGGGTCTTACTCGGGAAGTGTCGTCCAGCTTTTGAAGGTTGTCCTGGTGTTATAGGATCCTTGTATTTTATCTGATAACTCCGTCACATAAAGCAGGCAGATTGGTTTTTGAGTGTTGTTGTCCTCCTCTTGTACCCACCTATCTCAGTTTTTTGGGGCTGCTGCCATGTACCCAGGATAGTTGTTACGTTGTAGGGTACTACTTATACTGACCAATTCTTTATCTAATGTCTCTGGGTCGCCACTTATGACTTTTGCTCGGTGTTGTAAGCAGCGGACGATCCCTTTCTTTACGCTGTATGGATGGTAGGAGTTGAAATTGATCGGAAAGTCTCCGTCATATGTCCAGAACTCCGCCCACTTCGTGGAAATAATCAAAGATGGTCCCATTCTATCCAACCAGACAGTGAGCTTGGACGTAGTGAGTTTGTTCACCAAGGTAGCCACGAAGGAGGCACTCTCAGTAGTGAGAGACAGATTGGCCTCTGGCTCATCCCTAGATGAACGGACCAGTATTCCAATAGATAATTTGATGGAGATGTTGACTTTCTGTACACAGACAACACACTTCGGAATGGGATCACACATATATCGACAGGATAAGGACTTAGCAATGGGCTCGTAATTATCACCAGCAATGGCGAATATATACATGGAATACTTTGAGGAAATGGCATTAGAATCTATATCTCTAAAGCCAACTATATGGTTAAGGTACGTAGATGACAACTTCATACTCTGGCCACACCAGGAAGATGTTCAGGTTCTACTGGACCATATGAACTCAATAAGACTTTAGATACATTTCACGATGGAGAAAGAGAGTAACAATACACTACCATTCCTGGATGTTCTAATATCTCGATCAGAACATGGGCTCAAGACATCCGTATACCGTAAACCGACATTCACTAGACAGTACCCCAATTTCAACTCCCACCATTCATACAGCCTAAACATGTTCTTAACATTGTTCCATGTTATGTTCATTCATAATTTGGATTTACCAAGGATAAGTCTCCCGACAATTTGGTGTAGTTTATGAATTTGAGTCGATGTTTGTGTCTGCATTTGAAGATAATCTCATTGCGATGGCTTAGCAATTCCTCAGGCTTATTATATTTAATTATAAAGATCTTCTTCTTAATTCAGAGATCGCATCTGTCTCTGAAGTTTCTAGGAGTCCGAGACCTGGATATAATTCTCCATTGCAATTGCGGGGTGGAGCAGTTTTCCACAAGATCCCAATAATATTGAGACAGCTCTGTTTGATGTTTAAGGGATTCGATGCTGAAGGAATGGCGATGATTGTATAAACATTTTTTCCAATTCTCAGCAGATATTCCAGTGTAAACCTTTTTCTGGTTTATATTTTCCTTGGGGATCATCGTGGCTTCATACACTACATTTTGGATTATACAAATTCCACCAATTGAATATTCGGTTTTTACCCAGCAATTACAGTTACAATCATTTCTTTGTAATCGATTATTATGAAATTTTCTAATAAGGCGATCATTGTGTGAATTTATAATTTTTCCACATTATTCACACATGAATAACTAATTTTCTGATATAATGTTATATGCATACACCTGAGTTCTCCCTCACTTGAATATGATTGGCTGGTGTCCGTCATAAATACAGACGGACGTGTGGGCACGACAGAGTTTAAGTCTATGACGACGCCCATTGGACTACGCCCTGGCTATCCTATTGGTCTACACCTATTACCTGCGACTACGACGAGTACCAGTCGATTACTGCTACCATGTGCTACTACTAGGAAGCACTGTGGAGTAAAGGATATCGGCCTGGATTGAGGAATCGGAGAGCCGAGTTCGAATTCCAGTCGAATCCATTACATTCTCTTACGTGCTAATACCCTATGGGAAAGGTATGAATACTCTTCTCCCTCCAGCTATGGGTAAATAGCAGGACAGACAGGGTTCTATAGCCTTGGATGGCAACTGGTCTAGGAGAAGGAAAACTCTGAATTCAAAACCTGCAGAGGGTCATTTGGGGACCTTGTGGCACGTAGTGCACCAGGTCTCTGTAATCGGCCCTTCAAAAAGTGTGGATGGTCCTGCACGAAACCTTCACCACTATAATCAAATCTCATGTGCTATACATGTGGGTTGGTGACCGCTTGTGAATTCCAAATTCCCATGAAACTCCAATATTGGAGCCGGTACAACCCACCTCGGGTGAATGCCGTTACAAGAACAAGAAGAGAAGACCATGTACTACTTGGTTATAGTAGCCAAAACCATTTAGCTATTTTGATCAAATATATCCCTTTCCGGGATTGTTATTATTCAAATACTTATCTATTAAATTTACAAAGAATTTAACAATATTAATATTAGATAGTTTGCAGAAGGGTGGGGTGAACCATATAACTTTCCTTTTCCTATTTTTGGATTTATAGGTTGTATTGTCGTTTAATTTTTCTTGATAAGTTGAAGTTTGTTGAAACACACTTTTCTTGAGAGCTTGATTATAGCTAGAATTATTCTCATGAAATATTTTACAGCTAAAAGAAATTTGCTTATACTGGTGTTGACGGGAATTTGGTTTATAATTGATTTAGGGTGGTTTGAGTGGACGTTCATGTAGATGGGAGTTTGGTTTTCTTTTTGGGAGGGTTTGAATATATTATTAGAGAGATTGATAACACAATTCTACTTATGTCTAGAATATTTGTCACATATTCATTTGTATGAAAATAGTCGATTTAAAGGGAACTGGAAACCCAATCCTAAACAGGAAACAAGGAATAAACATCTATCCTTGTTCAAATCTCCGGGTAGGAGTGTGAACCGGGCGATAGGAAAGAAATGTTTAATTATTACGGCTCCTGAAGAATTTATAACTAATTATGTTTATTGCTTTTTTAAAAATTAGTATTCATGCTTTATTTCTCGATGTCGAGCTCTCTAATTACAAAGACTGCTTCTTCTTGTTCTTTTCTTGTAACGGTATTCACCCGGGGTGGGTTGAGCCGGCTCTAATATTGGAGTTTTATGGGAATTTGGAATTCACAAGCGGTCTCCAACCCGCATGTATAGCACATGAGATTTGATTATAGTGGTGAAGGTTTCGTGCAGGACCATCCACACTTTTTGAAGGGCCGAATACAGAGACCTGGTGCACTAGGTTTTGAATTTAGAGTTTTCCTTCTCAGAGACCAGTTGCCATCTAAGGCTATAAAAACCAGTCTGTCCTGCTATTTATCCATAGCTGAAGGGAGAAGAAGAGGATTCACACCTTTCCCAAGGGTATTAGCATGAATGTAATGGATTCGACTTGAATTCGAACTCGGCTCTCCGATTCCTCAATCCAAGACGCTATCCATTACTTCACCGTGCCTCCTCGCAAAGACTGCTTACCTTAAAGACGTTAATTTCCAGAAGTACGGTGGTCGACGGTCTTTTTTTTGGTTGGGTGGGGGGCAAAAAAAGAATTTTTTCGTTTGTTAAAATGTTGTTAAAGACTTAGGTAATGAAAAGAGTGAGGTAAGAAGACAGTCAGTCAGACACTCAGACAGTCAGACAGACAGAAAGAAAGAAAGAAAAAAGAAAGAAAGAAAGAAAGATGGATGAAGGAACGAGAGAAAGAATGATAGAGATGGAGGGAAATACGGATGCGTGTGCGTATGTATAAGTCGGGTGTTTCCACCCTGAGTAAAAACACTGATTTAGGGTGGTCTCACCTTTTCCCCTTACTTTCCTGAATGAACCGGGCGACTGGTGAAAAGAATGTCTCATGATATGTTGTGTCCCCAACGACAAACTTTCTCCACGCCCGCCCGACCACAAATATCTACATTTTACTCCCCTCTCCAGAGAGCAGATCAGTAAAAATCATTGATGAATTACGAAGCCCTTGCCTCTCACACAGTGAGTAACACATCGCTCATTATCTAAGCGTCGCTCAAAATTAGCATAAGTAATTTCAGCCACCTTTTCTGCTTTTCTTTTCTATTTTTCAAAAGCACCCTACTAAATCACTCATTTGTACCCAGTTACTAATTCTGTCCGGCTGTCTCGTATACAGACACCTTCATCGTGAGAAGAGTAACTGTGTAGAGACATTCCAAGAACATATTTTAAATCGGATTTAAACCAAGAAAGGCCTGTCACCAATAATGTCAAGTACCATCTAGACCATTTTACGGTTTCGATTCAAACAACTAAGACACAAGGGTTTAATGCTATGGTGAAAAGATAAGTAAAAGAGATATTATTTTCGATTCAGAACAGTTAAACAATAGAAGAGATTGGTTTCCTGTCACCATTTCTACGGTTTACAGAACAGATAACGATCGCCAGAGACAGTCACGTTTTTTTCGATTCAGAGCAGTCCACCATCTAGATTGTGTCACCATCTCCACGGTTTTCGATTCAGAAAGTCCTTCACCTATACTGGCTAGATTGGTTTCCCACCATCTCTACGGTTTTCGATTCAGAACAGTCCTTCACCTATACTGGCTACCAGGCAAGTCCAGAGACAGTAGATTGGTTTCCTGTCACCATCTCTACGGTTTTCGATTCAGAACAGTCCTTCACCTATACTGGCTACCAGGCAAGGCCAGAGACAGTAGATTGGTTTCCTGTCACCATTTCTACGGTTTTCGATTCAGAACAGTCCTTCACCTATACTGGCTACCAGGCAAGGCCAGAGACAGTAGATTGGTTTCCTGTCACCATTTCTACGGTTTTCGATTCAGAACAGTCCTTCACCTATACTGGCTACCAGGCAAGGCCAGAGACAGTAGATTGGTTTCCTGTCACCATTTCTACGGTTTTCGATTCAGAACAGTCCTTCACCTATACTGGCTACCATTAAGGCAAGGCCAGAGATAGTAGATTGGTTTCCTGTCACCATTTCTACGGTTTTCGATTCAGAACAGTCCTTCACCTATACTGGCTACCAGGCAAGGCCAGAGACAGTAGATTGGTTTCCTGTCACCATTTCTACGGTTTTCGATTCAGAACAGTCCTTCACCTATACTGGCTACCAGGCAAGGCCAGAGACAGTAGATTGGTTTCGTCACCATTTCTACGGTTTTCGATTCAGAACAGTCCTTCACCTATACTGGCTACCACCAGGCAAGGCCAGAGACAGTTTTCGAGATTGGCTTTCTGTCACCATTTCTACGGTTTTCGATTCAGAACAGTCCTTCACCTATACTGGCTACCAGGCAAGGCCAGAGGCAGTAGATTGGTTTCCTGTCACCATTTCTACGGTTTTCGATTCAGAACAGTCCTTCACCTATACTGGCTACCAGGCAAGGCCAGAGATAGTAGATTGGTTTCCCTGTCACCATTTCTACGGTTTTCGATTCAGAACAGTCCTTCACCTATACTGGCTACCAGGCAAGGCCAGAGACAGTAGATTGGTTTCCGTCACCATTTCTACGGTTTTCGATTCAGAACAGTCCTTCACCTATACTGGCTACCAGGCAAGGCCAGAGACAGTAGATTGGTTTCTGTGTCACCATCTCCACGGTTTTCGATTCAGAACAGTCCTTCACCTATACTGGCTACCAGGCAAGGCCAGAGACAGTAGATTGGTTTCCTCACCACCATTTCTACGGTTTTCGATTCAGAACAGTCCTTCACCTATACTGGCTACCAGGCAAAGCCCAGAGACAGTAGATTGGTTTCACCATTTCTACGGTTTTCGATTCAGAACAGTCCTTCACCTATACTGGCTACCAGGCAAGGCCAGAGACAGTAGATTGGTTTCCTGTCACCATTTCTACGGTTTTCGATTCAGAACAGTCCTTCACCTATACTGGCTACCAGGCAAGGCCAGAGACAGTAGATTGGTTTCCTGTCACCATTTCTACGGTTTTCGATTCAGAACAGTCCTTCACCTATACTGGCTACCAGGCAAGGCCAGAGACAGTAGATTGGTTTCGTCACCATTTCTACGGTTTTTTCTGTCGATTCAGAACAGTCCTTCACCTATACTGGCTACCAGGCAAGGCCAGAGACAGTAGATTGGTTTCTGTCACCATTTCTACGGTTTTCGATTCAGAACAGTCCTTCACCTATACTGGCTACCAGGCAAGGCCAGAGATAGTAGATTGGTTTCCTGTCACCATCTCCACGGTTTTCGATTCAGAACAGTCCTTCACCTATACTGGCTACCAGGCAAGGCCAGAGACAGTAGATTGGTTTCGTCACCATTTCCACGGTTTTCGATTCAGAACAGTCCTTCACCTATACTGGCTACCAGGCAAGGCCAGAGACAGTAGATTGGTTTTCGATTCAGAACAGTCCCTTCACCTATACTGGCTCACCACCATTTCTACGGTTTTCGATTCAGAACAGTCCTTCACCTATACTGGCTACCAGGCAAGGCCAGAGACAGTAGATTGGTTTCCTGTCACCATTTCTACGGTTTTCGATTCAGAACAGTCCTTCACCTATACTGGCTACCAGGCAAGGCCAGAGACAGTAGATTGGTTTCCTGTCACCATTTCTACGGTTTTCGATTCAGAACAGTCCTTCACCTATACTGGCTACCAGGCAAGGCCAGAGATAGTAGATTGGTTTCCTGTCACCATCTCCACGGTTTTCGATTCAGAACAGTCCTTCACCTATACTGGCTACCAGGCAAGGCCAGAGACAGTAGATTGGTTTCCTGTCACCATTTCTACGGTTTTCGATTCAGAACAGTCCTTCACCTATACTGGCTACCAGGCAAGGCCAGAGACAGTAGATTGGTTTCCTGTCACCATCTCTACGGTTTTCGATTCAGAACAGTCCTTCACCTATACTGGCTACCAGGCAAGGCCAGAGACAGTAGATTGGTTTCCTGTCACCATCTCTACCAGGTTTTCGATTCAGAAAACAGTCCTTCACCTATACTGGCTACCAGGCAAGGCCAGAGACAGTAGATTGGTTTCCTGTCACCATTTCTACGGTTTTCGATTCAGAACAGTCCTTCACCTATACTGGCTACCAGGCAAGGCCAGAGACAGTAGATTGGTTTCCTGTCACCATCTCCACGGTTTTCGATTCAGAACAGTCCTTCACCTATACTGGCTACCAGGCAAAGCCAGAGACAGTAGATTGGTTTCCTGTCACCATTTCTACGGTTTTCGATTCAGAACAGTCCTTCACCTATACTGGCTACCAGGCAAGGCCAGAGACAGTAGATTGGTTTCCTGTCACCATTTCTACGGTTTTCGATTCAGAACAGTCCTTCACCTATACTGGCTACCAGCAAGGCCAGAGACAGTAGATTGGTTTCCTCACCATTTCTACGTTTTCACCATCTCAAAGCCAGAGACACGGTTTTCGATTCAGAACAGTCCTTCACCTATACTGGCTACCAGGCAAGGCCAGAGACAGTAGATTGGTTTCCTGTCACCATTTCTACGGTTTTCGATTCAGAACAGTCCTTCACCTATACTGGCTACCAGGCAAGGCCAGAGACAGTAGATTGGTTTCCACGGTTTTCATTCCATTCCTCTACGGTTTTTTCGATTCAGAACAGTCCTTTCACCTATACTGGCTACCAGGCAAGGCCAGAGATAGTAGATTGGTTTCCGTCACCATCTCCACGGTTTTCGATTCCGAATCAGAGACAGTATCCTTCACCTATACGGTGGCTACCAGGCAAGGCCAGAGACAGTATTGATTGGTTTTCGATTCCGAACAGTCTTTTCACCTATACTGTCACCATCTCCACGGTTTTCGATTCAGAACAGTCCTTCACCTATACTGGCTACCAGGCAAGGCCAGAGACAGTAGATTGGTTTCACGTCACCATTTCTACGGTTTTCCCGATTCAGAACAGTCCTTCACCTATACTGGCAAAGCCAGAGACAGTAGATTGGTTTCCACCATTTCTACGGTTTTCGATTCAGAACAGTCCTTCACCTATACTGGCTACCAGGCAAGCCAGAGACAGTAGATTGGTTTCCTGTCACCATTTCCACGGTTTTCGATTCAGAACAGTCCTTCACCTATACTGGCTACCAGGCAAAGCCAGAGACAGTAGATTGGTTTCCGTCACCATTTCACGGTTTTCGATTCAGAACAGTCCTTCACCTATACTGGCTACCAGGCAAGGCCAGAGATTCAGTAGATTGGTTTCCTGTCACCATTTCTACGGTTTTCGATTCAGAACAGTCCTTCACCTATACTGGCTACCAGGCAAGGCCAGAGACAGTAGATTGGTTTCCGTCACCATTTCTACGGTTTTCGATTCAGAACAGTCCTTCACCTATACTGGCTACCAGGCAAGGCCAGAGAGACAGTAGATTGGTTTCGTCACCATTTCTACGTGGTTTTCGATTCAGAACAGTCCTTCACCTATACTGGCTACCAGGCAAGGCCAGAGACAGTAGATTGGTTTCCTGTCACCATTTCTATGGTTTTCGATTCAGAACAGTCCTTCACCTATACTGGCTACCAGGCAAGGCTAGAGATAGTAGATTGGTTTCCCTGCAAAATTCCACGGTTTTCGATTGAACAGTTTTTCACCTATACTGGCTACCAGGCAAAGCCAGAGACAGTAGATTGGTTTCCTGTCACCATTTCTCCACGGTTTTCGATTCAGAACAGTCCTTCACCTATACTGGCTACCAGGCAAGGCCAGAGATTGTAGATTGGTTTCGTCACCATTTCCACGGTTTTCGATTCAGAACAGTCCTTCACCTATACTGGCTACCAGGCAAGGCCAGAGACAGTAGATTGGTTTCCTGTCACCATCTCCACGGTTTTCGATTCAGAACAGTCCTTCACCCATACTGGCTACCAGGCAGGCCAGAGACAGTAGATTGGTTTCATTTCTACGGTTTTCGATTCAGAACAGTCCTTCACCTATACTGGCACCAGGCCAGAGACAGTAGATTGGTTTCTGTCACCATTTCCACGGTTTTCGATTCAGAACAGTCCTTCACCTATACTGGCTACCAGGCAAGGCCAGAGACAGTAGATTGGTTTCCCTGTCACCATTTCTACGATTCAGAACAGTCCTTTATACTGGCTACCAGGCAAGGCCAGAGAGGCAGAACAGTCGATTCTTCACCTATACTGGCTACCAGGCAAGGCCAGAGACAGTAGATTGGTTTCCTGTCACCATTTCTACGGTTTTCGATTCAGAACAGTCCTTCACCCATACTGGCTACCAGGCAAGGCCAGAGACAGTAGATTGGTTTCCTGTCACCATTTTCTACGGTTTTCGATTCAGAACAGTCCTTCACCCATACTGGCTACCAGGCAAGGCCAGAGACAGTAGATTGGTTTCCTGTCACCATTTCTACGGTTTTCGATTCAGAACAGTCCTTCACCTATACTGGCTACCAGGCAAGGCCAGAGATAGTAGATTGGTTTCCGTCACCATCTCCACGGTTTTCGATTCAGAACAGTCCTTCACCTATACTGGCTACCAGGCAAGGCCAGAGACAGTAGATTGGTTTCCCGTCACCATTTCTACGGTTTTCGATTCAGAACAGTCCTTCACCTTACTGGCCTTCACCTTAAAGCCAGAGACAGTAGATTGGTTTCCTGTCACCATTTCTACGGTTTTCGATTCAGAACAGTCCTTTTGTCTATACTGGCTACCAGGCAAGCCAGAGACAGTAGATTGGTTTCCTGTCACCATTTCCACGGTTTTCGATTCAGAACAGTCCTTCACCTATACTTGCCACCAGGCAAGCCAGAGATAGTAGATTGGTTTCCTGTCACCATTTCTCTTTTTTCGATTCAGAACAGTCCTTCACCTATACTGGCTACCAGGTCCACTAGATTGGTTTCCGTCACCATTTCTACGGTTTTCGATTCTCCTTCACCTATACTGGATACCAGGCAACAGAGACAGTAGATTGGTCTTTCTATTTTCGATTCTGGCTACCAGGCAAGGCCAGAGACAGTAGATTGGTCTCTGTCACCATTTCACGGTTTGTTTTCGATTCAGAACAGTCCTTCACCCATACTCTACCAGGCAAGGCCAGAGACAGTAGATTGGTTTCCTGTCACCATGTCCACGGTTTTTTGTTCAGAACAGTCCTTTTTATACTGGCTACCAGCAAGGCCAGAGACAGTAGATTGTTTCTGTCACCATTTCTACGGTTTTTTGATTCAGAACAGTCCTTCACCTATACTGGCTACCAGGCAAAGCCAGAGACAGTAGATTGGTTTCCGTCACCATTTCCAGGTTTGGCCAGAGACAGTTTGTTTCGATTCAGAACAGTCCTTTTTGTTTACTGGCTACCAGGCAAAGCCAGAGATCTAGATTGGTTTCTCTGTCACCATTTCGGTTTTCGATTCAGAACAGTTTTCACCTCTTCAGGCAATAGATTGGTTTCCTTCACCTTTACTGGCTACCAGGCAAGGCCAGATAGTAGATTGGTTTCTGTCACCATCTCCACGGTTTTGATTCAGAACACCATCTCCATTTTGGCTACCAGGCAATGCCAGAGACAGTAGATTGTTTCTGTCACCATTTCCACGGTTTTCGATTCAGAACAGTCCTTTCACCTATACTGGCTACCAGGCAAGGCCAGAGACAGTAGATTGGTTTCTGTCACCATTTCTACGGTTTTGATTCAGAACAGTCCTTCACCTATACTGGCTACCAGGCAAGGCCAGAGATAGTAGATTGCCTGTCAGAGATTCAGTCCTTCACCTATACTGGCTACCAGGCAAAGCCAGAGACAGTAGATTGGTTTCCCTGTCACCATTTCTACGGTTTTCGATTCAGAACAGTCCTTCACCTATACTGGCTACCAGGCAAGGCCAGAGACAGTTTGGTTTCCTGTCACCATTTCTATTTTGTTTTCGATTCAGAACAGTCCTTCACCTATACTTGCTACCAGGCAAAAGCCAGAGATCTGTAGGTTTTCGATTTTGTTTCTGTCACCATTTCTACGGTTTTCGATTCCGAACAGTCCTTCACCTATACTGGCTACCAGGCAAGGCCAGAGACAGTAGATTGGTTTCCTGTCACCATTTCTACGGTTTGATTCAGAACAGTCCTTCACCTATACTGGCCACCAGGGCAAGGCCAGAGACAGTAGATTTTGTTTCCTGTCACCATTTCTACGGTTTTGATTCAGAACAGTCCTGTCCTATACTGGCTACCAAAGGCCAGAGATAGTAGATTGGTTTCCTGTCACCATCTCCACGGTTTTCGATTCAGAACAGTCCTTCACCTTTTATACTGGCTACCAGGCAAGGCCAGAGACAGTAGATTGGTTTCGTCACCATTTCGATTCAGAACAGTTTCGATTGGCACCAGAAGACAGTGGTTTCCTGTCACCATTTCCATTTTTCAGAACAGTCTACCAGGCAAGGCCAGAGACAGTAGATTGGTTTCTGTCACCATTTCTACGGTTTTCGATTCAGAACAGTCCTTCACCTATACTGGCTACCAGGCAAGGCCAGAGATAGTAGATTGGTTTCCTGTCACCATCTCCACGGTTTTCGATTCAGAAATGTCCACCATCTGGCTACTAGGCAAGGCCAGAGACAGTTTGGTTTCTGTCACCATTTCTACGGTTTTCGATTCAGAACATGTCCTTCACCTATACTTTGTACCAGGCAAGGCCAGAGACAGTTTTGTTTCCTGTCACCATTTCCACGGTTTTCGATTCAGAACAGTCCTTCACCTATACTGGCTACCAGGCAAGGCCAGAGATAGTTTGGTCACCATCTCCACCACAGTCCTTCTAGATTGGCTCCAGTCACCATCTCCATTTTTTGATTCACCATTCTACAGTCCTTCACCTTACTGGCCTCCAGGCATCAGAGACAGTAGACCATTGGTTCTGTCACCATTTTTTTTTTTTGATTCAGAACAGTCCTTCACCTATACTGGCTACCAGGCAAGGCCAGAGATTTTGGTTTCCCTGTCTTCTCCGGTTTTCGATTCAGAAATTGTCCTTCACCTATCCAGGCAAAGCCAGAGACAGTTTGGTTTCCTGTCACCATTTCCTTAGGTTTTCGATTCAGAACAGTCCTTCACCTATACTGGCTACTAGGCAAGGCCAGAGACAGTAGATTGGTTCCTGTCACCATTTCTATTTTTTCGATCTCTGTCAGTCCATCTATACTGGCTGTCAGGTCAAGGGCCGAGACAGTAGATTTTGGTTTCCTGTCACCATTTCTGTTTTCGATTCAGAACAGTCCACCTATACTGGCTACCAGGCAAGGCCAGAGACAGTTTGGTTTCTGTCACCATCTCCATTTTTCGATTCAGAACAGTCCTCACCTATACTGGCTGTCCAGAGACAGTAGATTGGTTTCCTGTCACCATTTCTACGGTTTTCGATTCAGAACAGTCACCATCTCCAGGCAAGGCCAGATAGTTTGGTTTGTCACCATTTCTACGGTTTTCGATTCAGAACAGTCTTCACCTATACTGGCTACAAGGTAGTCCAGAGACAGTAGATTGGCTTTCCTGTCACCATTCTACGGTTTTCGATTCAGAACAGTCCTTCACCTATACTGGCTACCAGGCAAGGCCAGAGATTGTAGATTTCCTTTCACCATCTCCACGGTTTTCGATTCAGAACAGTCCTTCACCTATACTGGCTACCAGGCAAAGCCAGAGACAGTAGATTGTTTCGATTGGTTTCCTGTCACCATTCTACGGTTTTCGGTTTTGATTCAGAACAGTCCTTCACCTATACTGGCTACTAGGCAAGGCCAGAGACAGTAGATTGGTTTCCCTGTCACCATTTCTACGGTTTTCGATTCAGAACAGTCCTTTCACCTATACTGGCTACTTCAAAGCCAGAGACAGTAGATTGGTTTCCCTGTCACCATTTCTACGGTTTTCGATTCAGAACAGTCCTTCACCTGGCTACCAGGGCAAGGCCAGAGACAGTAGATTGGTTTCCTGTCACCATCTCCTTCCACGGTTTTCGATTCCAGAACAGTCCTTCACCTATACTGGCTACCAGGCAAGGCCAGAGACAGTAGATTGGTTCCTGTCACCATTTCTACGGTTTTCGATTCAGAACAGTCCTTCACCTATACTGGCTACCAGGCAAGGCCAGAGACAGTAGATTGGTTTCCTGTCACCATTTTCTACGGTTTTCGATTCAGAACAGTCCTTCACCTATACTGGCTAATTGGCAAGGCCACAGAGACAGTAGATTGGTTTCCTGTCACCATTTCTACGGTTTCGATTCAGAACAGTCCTTCACCTATTGGCAGAACAGTCTGTCTGTCTCTACGGTTTCGATTCAGAACAGTCCTTCACCTATACTGGCTACCAGGCAAGGCCAGAGACAGTAGATTGGTTTCCTGTCACCATTTCTACGGTTTTCGACGAACAGTCCTTTACCAGGCAAAGCTAGAGACAGTGGCCTGGGTTTCAAAGATTCAGGTGATTGGTTTCACCATTTCTACGGTTTTCTTCACAGTCCTTCACTATACTGGCTACCAGGCAAAGCCAGAGACAGTAGATTGGTTTCCTGTCACTATTTCCATTTATTTTTGATTCAGAACAGTCCTTCACCTATATCAGCTACCAGGCAAGGCCAGATAGTAGATTGGTCACCATTTCCACGGTTTCGATTCAGAACAGTCCTTCACCTATACTGGCTACCAGGCAAGGCCAGAGACAGTAGATTGGTTTCCTGTCACCATTTTCGATTTGGACGGTCCTTTCGATTCAGAACAGTCCTTCACCCATACTGGCCTTCACTATGCGGCTGCCAGGCCAGAGACAGTAGATTGGTTTCCTGTCACCATTTCTACGGTTTTCGATTCAGAACAGTCCTTCACCTATACTAGGCAAGGCCAGAGACAGTAGATTGGTTTCTGGATACCAGGTCCTTCAAGGCCAGAGACAGTAGTAGATTGGTTTCCTGTCACCATTTCCATGGTTTTCGATTCAGAACAGTCCTTCACCTATACTGGCTACCAGGCCAGAGACAGAGATTGGTTTCCTGTCACCATTTCTACGGTTTCCGATTCAGAACAGTCCTTCACCTATACTGATACCAGGTAAGGCCAGAGACAGTAGATTGGTTTCTGTCACCATTTCTGTTTTCGATTCAGAACAGTCCTTCACCTATACTGGCTACCAGGCAAGGCCAGAGACAGTAGATTGGTTTCCTGTCACCATTTCTACGGTTTTCGATTCAGAACAGTCCTTCACCTATACTGGCTACCAGGCAAAGCCAGAGATAGTAGATTGGTTTCCTGTCACCATTTCCACGGTTTTCGATTCAGAACAGTCCTTCACCTATACTGGCTACCAGGCAAAGCCAGAGACAGTAGATTGGTTTCCGTCACCATTTCTACGGTTTTCGATTCAGAACAGTCCTTCACCCATACTGGCTACCAGGCAAAGCCAGAGACAGTAGATTGGTTTCCTGTCACCATTTCCACGGTTTTCGATTCAGAAATAGTCCTTCACCTATACTGGCTACCAGGCAAAGCCAGAGACAGTAGATTGGTTTCTGTCACCATTTTACGGTTTTCGATTCAGAACAGTTCAAACAGTCACCATACTGGCTACCAGGCAAGGCCAGAGACAGTAGATTGGTTTCCTGTCACCATTTCTACGGTTTTCAGATTCAGAACAGTCCTTCACCTATACTGGCTACCAGGTTTTGATTCAAGGGCCAGAGACAGTAGATTGGTTTCCTGTCACCATTTCTACGGTTTTCGATTCAGAACAGTCCTTCACCTATACTGGCTACCAGGCAAGGGCCAGAGACAGTAGGGATTGGTTTTCTGTCACCATTTCTACGGTTTTCGATTCAGAACAGTCCTTCACTATACTGGCTACCAGGCAAGGCCAGAGACAGTAGATTGGTTTCCTGTCACCATTTCTACGGTTTTCGATTCAGAACAGTCCTTCACCTATACTGGCTACCAGGCAAAGCCAGAGACAGTAGATTGGTTTCCTGTCACCATTTCTACGGTTTTCGATTCAGAACAGTCCTTCACCTACACTGGCTACCAGGCAAGGCCAGAGATAGTAGATTGGTTTCCTGTCACCATCTCCACGGTTTTCGATTCCGAACAGTCTTTCACCTATACTGGCTACCAGGCAAAGCCAGAGACAGTAGATTGGTTTCCTGTCACCATTTCTACGGTTTTCGATTCAGAACAGTCCTTCACCTATACTTGGCTAGGCAAAGCCAGAGACAGTAGATTGGTTTCCTGTCACCATTTCTACGGTTTTCGATTCAGAACAGTCCTCACCTATACTGGCTACCAGGCAAGGCCAGAGATAGTAGATTGGTTTCCTGTCACCATTTCACGGTTTCGATTCAGAACAGTCCTTCACCTATACTGGCTACCAGGCAGGCCAGAGACAGTAGATTGGTTTCCTGTCACCATTTCTACGGTTTTCGATTCAGAACAGTCCTTCACCTATACTGGCTACCAGGCAAGGCCAGAGACAGTAGATTGGTTTCTGTCACCATTTCCACGTTTTTCGATTCAGAACAGTCCTTCACCTATACTGGCTACCAGGCAGAGACAGTAGATTGGTTCTGTCACCATTTTCACTGTTTTTCGATTCAGAACAGTCCTTCACCTATACTGGCTACCAGGCAGGGCCAGAGACAGTAGATTGGTTTCCTGTCACCATTTTCTACGGTTTTCGATTCAGAACAGTCCTTCACCTATACTGGCTACCAGGCAAGGCCAGAGACAGTAGATTGGTTTCCTGTCACCATTTCTACGGTTTTCGATTCAGAACAGTCCTTCACCTATACTGGCTACCAGGCAAGGCCAGAGATAGTAGATTGGTTTCCTGTCACCATCTCCACGGTTTTCGATTCAGAACAGTCCTTCACCTATACTGGCTACTCAGGCAAAGCCAGAGACAGTAGATTGGTTTCTGTCACCATTTCTACACGGTTTTCGATTCAGAACAGTCCTTCACCTATACTGGCTACCAGGCAAGGCCAGAGACAGTAGATTGGTTTCCTGTCACCATTTCTACGGTTTTCGATTCAGAACAGTCCTTCACCTATACTGGCTACCAGGCAGGCCAGAGACAGATTGGTTTCTCACCATTTCTACGGTTTCGATTGGTCCTTCACCTGTCCACCCAGAGACAGTAGATTGGTTTTCATCATTTCGGTTTTCGATTCAGAACAGTCCTTCACCTATACTGGCTACCAGGCAAGGCCAGAGATAGTAGATTGGTTTCCTGTCACCATTTCCACGGTTTCGATTCAGAACAGTCCTTCACCTATACTGGCTACCAGGCAAAAGCCAGAGACAGTAGATTGGTTTCCTGTCACCATTTCTACGGTTTTCGATTCAGAACAGTCCTTCACCTATACTGGCTACCAGGCAAGGCCAGAGATAGTAGATTGGTTTCTGTCACCATCTCCACGGTTTTCGATTCAGAACAGTCCTTCACCTATACTGGCTACCAGGCAAGGCCAGAGACAGTAGATTGGTTTCCTGTCACCATTTCTACGGTTTTCGATTCAGAACAGTCCTTCACCTATACTGGCTACCAGGGCAAGGCCAGAGACGGATTGGTTTCTGTCACCATTTCCACGGTTTTTCGATTCAGAACAGTCCTTCACCTATACTGGCTACTAGGCAAGGCCAGAGACAGATTGGTTTCTCACCACTATTTCTACGGTTTCGATTCAGAACAGTCCTTCACCTATACTGAAGTCTTCACCCAGGCAAGGCAAGGCCAGAGACAGTAGATTGGTTTCCGTCACCATTTCTACGGTTTTCGATTCAGAACAGTCCTTCACCTATACTGGCTACCAGGCAAGGCCAGGAACAGTAGATTGGTTTCTGTCACCATTTCTACGGATTTCGATTCAGAACAGTCCTTCACCTATACTGGCTGCCAGGCAAGGCCAGAGACAGTAGATTGGTTTCCTGTCACCATTCTGCGGTTTTCGATTCAGAATAGTCCTTCACCTATACTGGCTACCAGGCAAGGCCAGAGACAGTAGATTGGTTTCCTGTCACCATTTCTACGGTTTTTCGATTCAGAACAGTCCTTCACCTATACTGGCTACCAGGCAAGGCCAGAGACAGTAGATTGGTTTCCTGTCACCATTTCTACGGTTTTCGATTCAGAACAGTCCTTCACCCACACTGTACCAGGCAAGGCCAGATAGTAGATTGGTTTCCTGTCACCATCTCCATTTCGATTCCAACAGTCTTTCACCTATACTGGCTACCAGGCAAGTCCAGAGACAGTAGATTGGTTTCCTGTCACCATTTCTACGGTTTTCGATTCAGAACAGTCCTTCACCTATACTGGCTACCAGGCAAGGCCAGAGACAGTAGATTGGTTTCTGTCACCATTTCCACGGTTTTCGATTCAGAACAGTCCTTCACCTTATATGGCTACCAGCAAGGCCAGAGACAGTAGATTTGCTCCTGTCACCATCTCCACGGTTTTCGATTCAGAAAGTCCTTCACCTATACTGGCTACCAGGCAAGGCCAGAGACAGTGATTGGTTTCCTGTCACCATTTCTCCACGGTTTTCGATTCAGAACAGTCCTTCACCCATATACTGGCTACAAGGCAAGAGCCAGAGACAGTAGATTGGTTTCTGTCACCATTTCCACGGTTTCGATTCAGAACAGTCCTTCACCTATACTGGCTACCAGGCAAGGCCAGAGACAGTAGATTGGTTTCCTGTCACCATTTCTACGGTTTTCGATTCAGAACAGTCCTTCACCTATATCATTACCAGGCAAGGCCAGAGACAGTAGATTGGTTTCCTGTCACCATTTCTACGGTTTTCGATTCAGAACAGTCCTTCACCTATACTGGCTACCAGGCAAGGCCAGAGACAGTAGATTGGTTTCCTGTCACCATCTCTACGGTTTTCGATTCAGAACAGTCCTTCACCTATACTGGCTACCAGGCAAAGCCAGAGACAGGAGAGTGTTTTCCTGTCACCATCTCCACGGTTTTCGATTCAGAACAGTCCTTCACCTATACTGGCTACCAGGCAAGGCCAGAGACAGTAGATTGGTTTCCTGTCACCATCTCTACGGTTTTCGATTCAGAACAGTCCTTCACCTATATACTGGCTACCAGGCAAGGCCAGAGATAGTAGATTGGTTTCCTGTCACCATTTCTATTCAGGTTTCGATTCCAGAACAGTCCTTCACCTATACGGCTCCTTCACCTATACTGGCTAGGCCAGAGACAGTAGATTGGTTTCCTGTCACCATTTCTACGGTTTTCGATTCAGAACAGTCCTTCACCTATACTGGCTACCAGGCAAGGCCAGAGACAGTAGATTGGTTTCCTGTCACCATTTCCACGGTTTTCGATTCAGAACAGTCCTTCACCTATATCGGCTACCAGGCAAGGCCAGAGACAGTAGATTGGTTTCCTGTCACCATTTCTACGGTTTCGATTCAGAACAGTCCTTCACCTATACTGGCTACCAGGCAAGGCCAGAGACAGTAGATTGGTTTCCCATCACCATTTCTACGGTTTTCGATTCAGAACAGTCCTTCACCTATACTGGCTACCAGGCAAGGCCAGAGATTGGTTTCCTGTCACCATTTCCAAGTTTTCGATTGGTCTTCACCTGTCACCATTTCTACAGATTGGTTTCGATTCAGAACAGTCCTTCACCTATACTGGCTACCAGGCAAAGCCAGAGACAGTAGATTGGTTTCCTGTCACCATTTCTACGGTTTTTGATTCAGAACAGTCCTTCCACCTATACTGGCTACCAGGCAAGGCCAGAGACAGTAGATTGGTTTTCCTGTCACCATTTCTACGGTTTTCGATTCAGAAATAGTCCTTCACCTATACTGGCTACCACAGGCAAAGCCAGAGACAGTAGATTGGTTTCCTGTCACCATTTCCTACGGTTTTCGATTCCGAACAGTCCTTCACCTATACTGGCTACCAGGCAAAGCCAGAGATTGTAGATTGGTTTCAGTTTACGGTTTTCGATTCAGAACAGTCCTTCCTACTGGCTCACCCAGAGACAGTAGATTGGTTTCTACCATTTCTACGGTTTTCGATTCAGAACAGTCCTTCACCTATACTGGCTACTAGCTTGCGTCACCATTTCTACGGTTTTCGATTCAGAAAGTCCTTCACCAGAGACAGACAGATTGGTTTCTGTCACCATTTCTACGGTTTTCGATTCAGAACAGTCCTTCACCTATACTGGCTTACCAGGCAAGGCCAGAGATTGGTTTTCCTGTCACCATTTCACGGTTTTCGATTCAGAACAGTCCTTCACCTATACTGGCTACCAGGCAAGGCCAGAGACAGTAGATTGGTTTCGTCACCATTTCTACGGTTTTCGATTCAGAACAGTCCTTCACCTATACTGGCTACCAGGCAAGCCAGAGACAGTAGATTGGTTTCCTGTCACCATTTCTACGGTTTTCGATTCAGAAAGTCCTTCAATTATACTGGCTACCAGGCAAGGCCAGAGACAGTAGGTTGGTTTCCACCATTTCTACGGTTTTCATTCAGAACAGTCCTTCACCTATATTTTCCAGGTGCGGCCAGAGACAGTAGATTGGTTTCCTGTCACCATTATTACGGTTTTCGATTCAGAACAGTCCTTCACTCATACTGGCTACCAGGGCAAGGCCAGAGACAGTAGATTGGTTTCCTGTCACCATTTCACGGTTTTTCGATTCAGAACAGTCCTTCACCTATACTGGCTACCAGGCAAAGCCAGAGACAGTAGATTGGTTTCCTGTCACCATTTCTACGGTTTTGATTCAGAACAGTCCTTCACCTATACTGGCTACCAGGCAAGGCCAGAGATAGTAGATTGGTTTCAGAAATGTCTGTCTCACCAGGTTTTTGGTTTCTACGGTTTTCGATTCAGAACAGTCCTTCACCTATATACTGGCTACCAGGCAAGGCCAGAGATAGTAGATTGGTTTCCGTCACCATCTCCACGGTTTTCGATTCAGAACAGTCCTTCACTATACTGGCTACCAGGCAAAGCCAGAGACAGTAGATTGGTTTCTGTCACCATTTCTACGGTTTTCGATCTAGAACAGTCCTTCACCTATACTGGCTACCAGGCAAGGCCAGAGACAGTTGGTTTCTTCACCATTTCTACGGTTTTCATTCAGAACAGTCCTTCACCTATACTGGCTACCAGGCAAGGCCAGAGACAGTAGATTGGTTTCCTGTCACCATTTCTACGGTTTTCGATTCAGAACAGTCCTTCACCTATACTGGCTACCAGGCAAAGCCAGAGACAGTGGGTTGGTTTCCTGTCACCATTTCTATGGTTTTTCGATTCAGAAACAGTCCTTCACCTATACTGGCTACCAGGTGCTTTCAGAGATAGTAGATTGGTTTCCTGTCACCATCTCCACGGTTTTCGATTCGAACAGTCTTTCTATATCTATACAAAGCCAGAGACAGTGGGTTTCTGTCACCATTTCTACGGTTTTCGATTCAAACAGGCCTGGCAGGCCAGAGACAGTAGATTGGTTTCTGTCACCATTTCTACGGTTTTCGATTCAGAACAGTCCTTCACCCATACTGGCTACCAGGCAAGGCCAGAGACAGTAGATAGGGTTTCCTTCACCATCTCCACGGTTTTCGATTCAGAACAGTCCTTCACCTATACTGGCTACCAGGCAAGGCCAGAGATAGATTGGTTTCTGTCACCATCTCCGGTTTCGATTCAGAACAGTCCTTCACACCATACTGGCTACCAGGCAAGTGCAGAGACAGTAGATTGGTTTCCCTGTCACCATTTCTACGGTTTTCGATTCAGAACAGTCCTTCACCTATACTGGATACCAGGTGCGCCAGAGACAGTAGATTGGTTTCCTGTCACCATTTCTACGGTTTCGATTCAGAAATAGTCCTTCACCTATACTGGCTACCAGGCAAGGCCAGAGACAGTAGATTGGTTTCTGTCACCATTTCTACGGTTTTCGATTCAGAACAGTCCTTCACCTGCTATACTGGCTACCAGGCAAGGCCAGAGACAGTAGATTGGTTTCTGTCATCTTTCCACGGTTTCGATTCAGAACCAGTCCTTCACCTATACTGGCTACCAGGCAAGGCCGAGACAGTAGATTGGTTTCTGTCACTCATTTCTACGGTTTTGATTCAGAACAGTCCTTCACCTATACTGGCTACCAGGCAAAGTTTCACAGACCATTTCTAGTTTTCGATTGGTTTCCTGTCACCATTTCTACGGATTTTTCCTGATTCAGAACAGTCCTTCACCTATACTGGCTGCCAGGCAAAAGCCAGAGACAGTAGATTGGTTTCCTGTCACCATTTCTATGGTTTTTGATTCAGAACAGTCCTTCCTATACTATGCCACACCAGGCAAAGCCAGAGACAGTAGATTGGTTTCTGTCACCATTTCTACGGTTTTCGATTCAGAACTTGAGTCATTCACCTATATCACAACAGGCAAGGCCAGAGACAGTAGATTGGTTTCGTCACCATTTCTACGGTTTTCGATTCAGAACAGTCCTTCACCTATACTGGCTACCAGGTGGCCAGAGACGGTATTGGTTTCCCGTCACCATTTCTACGGTTTTCGATTCAGAACAGTCCTTCACCTATATGGCTACCAGGCCGAGACAGAGATTGGTTCCCTGTCACCATTTCTACGGGTTTCGATTCAGAACAGTCCTTCACCTATACAGCTACCAGGCAAGGCCAGAGACAGTAGATTGGTTTTTCCTGTCACCATTTACGGTTTTCGATTCAGAACAGTCCTTCACCTATACTGGCTACCAGGCAAGGCCAGAGACAGTAGAGATTGGTTTCTGTCACCATTTCTACGGTTTTCGATTCAGAACAGTCCTTCACCTATACTGGCTACCAGGCAAGGCCAGAGATAGTAGATTGGTTTCCTGTCACCATCTCCACGGTTTCTATTCCAGAACAGTCCTTCACCTATACTCACCAGGCAAAGCCAGAGAGATCCAGTAGGTTTCGATTGAACAGTCCTTCACCTTATACTGGCTACCAGGCAAGGCCAGAGACAGTAGATTGGTTTCTGTCACCATTTCCACGGTTTTGATTCAGAAACAGTCCTTCACATATACTGGCTACTAAGGCCAGCCAGAGACAGTAGATTGGTTTCGTCACCATTCCATACGGTTTTCGATTCAGAACAGTCCTCACCTATACTGGCTGGCTGAGGCCAGAGACAGTAGATTGGTTTCCTGTCACCATTCCACGGTTTTCGATTCAGAACAGTCCTTCACCTATACTGGCTACCAGGCAAGGCCAGAGACAGTAGATTGGTTTCCCGTCACCATTTCTACGGTTTTTCGATTCAGAACAGTCCTTCACCTATACTGGCTACCAGGCAAGTTCAGAGACAGTAGATTGGTTTCCTGTCACCATTTCTACTGTTTTCGATTCAGAACAGTCCTTCACCTATACTGGCTACCAGGCAAGGCCAGAGACAGTAGATTGGTTTCGTCACCATTTCTACGGTTTTCGATTCAGAACAGTCCTTCACCCATATACTGGCTACCAGGCAAGGCCAGAGATAGTAGATTGGTTTCGTCACCATTTCTACGGTTTTCGATTCCAGTCCTTCACATACTGGCTTTTTCGTAAGTAGTAGATTGGTTTCGTCACCATCTCCACGGTTTTCAGAAACAGTCCTTCAATTTATACTGGCTACCAGGCAAGGCCAGAGACAGTAGATTGGTTTCCGTCACCATTTCTACGGTTTTGATTCAGAACAGTCCTTCACCCATACTGGCTACCAGGCAAGGCAGAGATAGTAGATTGGTTTCCGTCACCATTTCCACGGTTTTCGATTCAGAACAGTCCTTCACTATACTGGCTACCAGGCAAAGCCAGAGACAGTAGATTGGTTTCCTGGTCACCATTTTCTACGGTTTTCGATTCAGAACAGTCCTTCACCCATACTGGCTACCAGGCAAGGCCAGAGATAGTAGATTGCTTTCCCTGTCACCATTTCCACGGTTTTCGATTCAGACCAGTCCTTCACCCATACTCGGCTACCAGGCAAAGCCAGAGACAGAGATTGGTTTCCTGTCACCATTTCTACGGTTTTCGATTCAGAACAGTCCTCAATTTGCCTATACTGGCTACCAAGGCAAGGCCAGAGGACAGTAGGATTGGTTTCCCTGTCACCATTTCTTTGGGCGGTTTCTTTTGATTCAGAACAGTCCTTCACCTATACTGGCTACCAGGTAAGGCACAGAGACAGTAGATTGCTTTCCGTCACCATTTCTACGGTTTTCGATTCAGAACAGTCCTTCACCTATACTGGGCTACCAGGCAAGGCCAGAGATAGATTGGTTCCTGTCACCATCTCCACGGTTTTCAGATTCAGAAACAGTCCTTCACCTATATACTGGCTACCAGGCAAGGCCAGAGACAGTAGATTGGTTTCCGTCACCATTTCCACGGTTTTCGGATTCAGAACAGTCCTTCAACTATACTGGCTACCAGGCAAGGCTAGAGACAGTAGATTGGTTTCCGTCACCATTTCTACGGTTTCGATTCAGAACAGTCCTTCATTATATTACTACCAGGGTTACCAGAGATATTAGTAGATTGCTTCTGTCACCATTTCCTACGGGTTTCCTGATTCAGAACAGTCCTTCACCATACTGGCTACCAGGCAAAGCTAGAGATAGTATTGGTTTCTGTCACCATTTCTACGGTTTTCGATTCAGAAATAGTCCTTCACCTTATACTGGCTACTAGGCAAGGCCAGAGACAGTAGATTGGTTTCCTGTCACCATCTTCTACGGTTTCTGATTCAACAGTCATTCACCATTACTGGCTACCAGGCAAGTCCAGAGACAGGATTGGTTTCGCCATCCATGGTTTTCGATTCACAACAGCCATTCACCTATACTGGCTAAGGCCAGAGATAGTAGATTGGTTTCTCTCACCATCTCCACTGTTTCTGATTCGAACAGTTTCACCCATACGATTCCAGAGAGAGTAGATTGGTTTCCTGCTCATCTCTACGGTTTTCATTCACCCTACACTGGCTACCAGGCAAGGCCAGATAGTAGATTGGTTTCCTGTCACCATTCCACGGCTTTGATTCAGAACAGTCCTTTTCACCCATATACTGGCTACCAGGCAAGGCCAGAGACAGTAGATTGGTTCCTGCTCACTCCACTGTTTTCGATTCAGAACAGTCCTTCACCTATACTGGCTTACCAGGCAAGGCCAGAGATGTAGATTGGTTTCCTGTCACCATTTCATGGGTTTCGATTCAGAACAGTCCTTCACCTACATTGGCTACTTTGGCAAGGCCAGAGATAGTAGATTGGTTTCTGTCACCATTCCAATGGTTTTCATTCAGAACAGTCCTTCAATTCCTATATACCAGGCAGCCGCCAGAGACAGTACCGCTCATTTCACTGATCTTATCAGTCCTTCACCTATACTGGTTACCAGTAGGTGGCAAGGCCAGAGAGATTGGGTTTCCTGTCACCCTTTCTCCATGGTTTTCGATTCAGAACAGTCCTTCACCTATACTTCGGCTACCAGGCAAGGCCAGAGACAGTAGATTGGTTTCCTGTCACCATCTCAACGGTTTCGATTCAGAACAGTCCTTCACCTATACTGGCTACGGAAGGCCAGAGACAGATTGGTTTCCTGTCACCATTTCCATTTGTTTCGATTCAGAACAGTCCTTCACCTATACTGGCTACCAGGCAAGGCCAGAGACAGTAGATAGGTTTCCTGTCACCCTTCTCCATGGTTTTCGATTCAGAACAGGCTCCTTTATTTCTGTCACCATCTCTCCATATCTGGTCTTCTACCCAGGCTACCAGGGCAAAGCCAGAGACAGTAGATTGGTTTCCCTGTCACCATTTCTACGGTTTTCGATTCAGAACAGTCCTTCACCCATATACTGGCAAGTACAGAGACAGGGCGTCAAATTTTATTTCTATAGTTCGACCAGAGACATACTGTAGATTGTTTCCTGTCACCATTTCCATGGTTTTCGATCTTCAGAACAGTCCTTCACCCATACTGGCTACCAGGCAAGGCCAGAGACAGTAGATAGGTTTCGTCACCATCTCCACGGTTTTCGATTCAGAACAGTCCTTCACCCATATACTCGCCACATACCAGGCAGCTTTCAGAGACAGTAGATTGGTTTCGTCACCATTTCCATGGTTTTCGATTCAGAACAGTCCTTCACCTATACTGGCTACCAGGTAAAGGCCAGACAGTAGATTGGTTTCCTGTCACCATTTCCACGGTTTTCGATTCAGGAACAGTCCTTCACCTATATTGGCTAACAGGCAAGTCCAGAGACAGTAGATTGGTTTCCTGTCACCATTTCTACGGTTTTCGATTCAGAACAGTCCTTCACCCATACTGCTACCAGGCAAGGCCAGAGATAGTAGATTGGTTTCGTCACCATCTCCACGGTTTTCGATTCAGGTCTGTCCTTCACCTATACTTGGCTACCAGGCAAGGCCAGAGAGAGTAGATTGGTTTCGTCACCATCTCCACTGTTTTCTCAGAACAGTCACCTATTTCTACCAGGCTTAGATTGGTTTCTGATTCAGAACAGTCCTTCACCTATACTGGCTACCAGGCAAGGCCAGAGACAGTAGATTTGGTTTCTGTCACCATCTCCATTGTTTTCGATTCAGAAATGTCCTTCACCCATATTGGCTACCAGGCAAAGCCAGAGACAGTAGATTGGCTTCTGTCACCATTTTCATGGTTTTCGATTCAGAAGGTCCTTTCACCCATACTGGCTACCAGGCAAGGCCAGAGACAGTAGATTGGTTTCCTGTCACCATCTCAACGGTTTTCGATTCAGAACAGTCCTTCACCTATACTGGCTACTAGGGCAAGGCCAGAGACAGTAGATAGGTTTCCGTCACCATCTCCACGGTTTTCGATTCAGAACAGTCCTTCACCTATATTGGCTACCAGGCAAGGCCAGAGAGTCGGTAGATTGGTTTCATGTCACCATTTCCACGGTTTCGATTCAGAACAGTCCTTCACCCATACTGGCTACCAGGGCAAAGCCAGAGACAGTAGATTGGTTTCCTGTCACCATTTCCAATATTCGGTCCTTTGATCGCTACCAGGCAACAGAGACAGTCCTTCACCCTTCCATATTGGCCTTCACCATACTGGGCTACCAGGCAAGGCTAGAGACAGTAGATTGGTTTCGTCACCATCTCAACGGTTTTCGATTCAGAAATAGTCCTTCACCTATACTGGCTACCAGGCAAGGCCAGAGACAGTAGATTGGTTTCTGTCACCATTTCTCCATTTTTCGATTCAGAACAGTCCTTTCACCTATACTGGCTACCAGGCAAGGCCAGAGACAGTAGATTGGTTTCCTGTCACCATTTCATGGTTTTGATTCAGAACAGTCCTTCACCTATACTGGCTACCAGGGCAAGGGCCAGAGACAGTAGATTGGTTTCTGTCACCATCTCAACGGTTTTGATTCAGAACAGTCCCTTCAATTTACATTGGCTACCAGGCAAGGCCAGAGACAGTAGATTGGTTTCCTGTCACCATTTCCATGGTTTTCGATTCAGAACAGTCCTTCACCTATACTGGCTACCAGGCAAGGCCAGACAGTAGATTGGTTTCTGTCACCATTTCTACGGTTTTCGATTCAGAACAGTCCTTCACCTATATACTGGCTACCAGGTAAGGCCAGAGGATAGATTATTTCTTGTCACCATCTCCACGGTTTTCAAGATTCAGAACAGTCCTTCACTCTATACTGGCTACCAGTAAAGCCAGAGACAGTAGATTGGTTTCTGTCACCATTTCTACGGTTTTCGATTCAGAAACAGTCCTTCACCTGTATGGCTACCAGGCAAGGCCAGAGATAGTAGATTGGTTTCCTGTCACCATTTCTACGGTTTTCGATTCAGAACAGTCCTTCACCTATACTTCTGCTACCAGGGCAAAGCCAGAGATAGTAGGATTGGTTTCTGTCACCATTTCTACGGTTTTCGATTCAGAACAGTCCTTCACCTATACTGGCTACCAGGCAAGGCCAGAGACAGTAGATTGGTTTCCTGTCACCATTTCTACGGTTTTTCGATTCAGAACAGTCCTTCACCTATACTGGCTACCAGGCAAGGCCAGAGACAGTAGATTGGTTTCCTGTCACCATTTCTACGTTTTTCATTCAGAACAGTCTCTATACTGGCTACCAGGTTTCGACCATTTCTACGGTTTTCGATTCAGTCCTTCACCTATACTGGCTACCAGGCAAAAGCCAGAGACAGTAGATTGGTTTCCTGTCACCATTTCTACGGTTTTTCGATTCCAGAACAGTCCTTCACCTATACTGGCTACCAGGCAAAGGCCAGAGATAGACAGTTTCGTCACCATCTCCACGGTGGTTTCTGTCGCCATTTCACGGTTTTCGATTCAGAACAGTCCTTCACCTATACTGGCTACCAGGCAAAGTCCAGGTTTCCGGTAGGATGGTTTCCTGTCACCATCTCCACCATTTCTACGGTTTTCGATTCAGAACAGTCCTTCACCTATACTGGCTACCAGGCAAGGCCAGAGACAGTAGATTGGTTTCCTGTCACCATTTCACGGTTTTCGATTCAGAACAGTCCTTCACCTATACTGGCTACCAGGCAAGGCCAGAGACAGTAGATTGGTTTCCTGTCACCATTTCTACGGTTTTCGATTCAGAACAGTCCTTCACCTATACTGGCTACCAGGCAAGGCCAGAGACAGTAGATTGGTTTCCTGTCACCATTTCACGGTTTCCTTGATTCAGAACAGTCCTTCACCTATACTGGCTACCAGGCAAGGCTAGAGACAGTAGATTGGTTTCCCGTCACCATTTCTACGGTTTTCGATTCAGAACAGTCCTTCACCCATACTGGCTACCAGGCAAGGCCAGAGACAGTGATTGGTTTCTGTCAACATCTCCACGGTTTTCGATTCAGACAGTCCTTCACCTATACTGGCTACCAGGCAAAGCCAGAGACAGTGATTGGTTTCCTGTCACCATTTCTACGGTTTTCGATTCCAGAACAGTCCTTCACCTATACTGGCTACCAGGCAAGGCCAGAGACAGTAGATTGGTTTCCTGTCACCATTTCCACGGTTTTCGATTCCCTTCACCTATATTGGCTACCAGGCAAAGCCAGAGACAGTTTTTTCGGATTTCGATTCAGAACAGTCCTTCACCTATACTGGCTGCCAGGCAAAGCCAGAGACAGTGATTTGGTTTCTGTCACCATCTCTACGGTTTTCGATTCAGAACAGTCCTTCACCTATACTGGCTACCAGGCAAGGCCAGAGACAGTGATTGGTTTCTGTCACCATTTCTACGGTTTCGATTCAGAACAGTCCTTCACCTATACTGGCTACCAGGCAAGGCCAGAGACAGTCACCATTTCACGGTTTTCGATTGGTTTCCTGTCACCATTTCTTTCGGTTTCGATTCAGAACAGTCCTTCACCTATACTGGCTACCAGGCAAGGCCAGAGACAGTAGATTGGTTTCCTGTCACCATTTCCATTTTTCGATTCAGAACAGTCCTTCACCTATACTGGCTACCAGGGCAAGGCCAGAGACAGTAGATTGGTTTCTGTCACCATCTCCACGGTTTTCGATTCAGAACAGTCCTTCACCCTATACTGGCTACCAGGCAAGGCCAGAGATAGTAGATTGGTTTCCTGTCACCATCTCTACGGTTTTCGATTCAGAACAGTCCTTCACCTATACTGGCTACCAGGCAAGGCCAGAGACAGTAGATTGGTTTCCTGTCACCATTTCCACGGTTTTCGATTCAGAACAGTCCTTCACCCATATACTGGCTACCAGGCAAAGCCAGAGACAGTAGATTGGTTTCCTGTCACCATTTCTACGGTTTCGATTCAGAACAGTCCTTCACCTATACTGCTACCAGGCAAAGGCCAGAGACAGTAGATTGGTTTCCTGTCACCATCTCCACGGTTTTCGATTCAGAACAGTCCTTCACCTATACTGGCTACCAGGCAAGGCCAGAGACAGTAGATTGGTTTCCTGTCACCATCTCCACGGTTTTCGATTCAGAACAGTCCTTCACCTATACTGGCTACCAGGCAAAGCCAGAGACAGTAGATTGGTTTCCTGTCACCATCTCTACGGTTTTCGATTCAGAACAGTCCTTCACCTATACTGGCTACCAGGCAAGGCCAGAGACAGTGATTGGTTTCCTGTCACCATTTCTCCACGGTTTTCGATTCAGAACAGTCCTTCACCTATTTTCGATTCAGATTCAGAACAGTCCTTCACCTATACTGGCTTCAGAACAGTCCTCACATATACTGGCTACCAGGCCAGAGACAGTAGATTGGTTTCCTGTCACCATTTCCACGGTTTTCGATTCAGAACAGTCCTTCACCTACCAGGCAAGGCTACAGTAGATTGCCTGTCACCATCTCCACGGTTTTCGATTCAGAACAGTCCTTCACCTATACAGTACCAGGCAAGGCCGAGACAGTCACCATTTCCCGGTCACCATCTCCACGGTTTTCGATTCAGAACAGTCCTTCACCTATACTGGCTACCAGGCAAGGCCAGAGACAGTAGATTGGTTTCCTGTCACCATTTCTACGGTTTCGATTCAGAACAGTCCTTCACCTATACTGGCTACCAGGCAAGGCCAGAGACAGTAGATTGGTTTCCTGTCACCATTTCCACGGTTTTCGATTCAGAACAGTCCTTCACCTATACTGGCTACCAGGCAAGGCCAGAGCAAGGCCAGAGACAGTAGGTGGTTTCCTGTCACCATCTCCACGGTTTTCGATTCAGAACAGTCCTTCACCCTATACTGGCTACCAGGCAAGGCCAGAGACAGTAGACCATTGGTTTCGATTCAGAACAGTCCTTCACCTATACTGGCTGCCAGGCCAGGACAGGGGAGTGGTTTCCTGTCACCATCCACGGTTTTCGATTCAGTCCTTCACCTATACTGGCTACCAGGCAAGGCCAGTAGATTGGTTTCCTGTCACCATCTCTACGGTTTCCCGATTCAGAACAGTCCTTCACCTATACTGGCTACCAGGCAAGGCCAGAGACAGTAGATTGGTTTCCTGTCACCATCTCCACGGTTTTCGATTCAGAACAGTCCTTCACCTATTCTGGCTGGGCAAAGCCAGAGACAGTAGATTGGTTTCCTGTCACCATTTCTACGGTTTTCGATTCAGAACAGTCCTTCACCATACTGGCTACCAGCAAGGCCAGAGATAGTAGATTGGTTTCCTGTCACCATTTCTGCGGTTTTCGATTCCAGAACAGTCCTTCACCTATACTGGCTACCAGGCAAGGCCAGAGACAGTAGATTGGTTTCCTGTCACCATTTCTCCATGGTTTTTCGATTCAGAACAGTCCTTCACCTATACTGTGCCAGGCAAGGCTAGAGACAGTAGATTGGTTTCCTGTCACCATTTCAACGGTTTTCGATTCAGAACAGTCCTTCACCTATATTGGCTACCAGGCAAGGCCAGAGACAGTAGATGGGGTTTCCTGTCACCATTTCTACGGTTTTCGATTCAGAACAGTCCTTCACCTATACTGGCTACCAGGCAAGGCCAGAGACAGTAGATTGGTTTCACCATGGTTTTCATTCAGAACAGTCCTTCACCTATACTGGTTTCGATTCCAGAGACAGTAGATCCTCACCATCTCCACGGTTTTCGATTCAGAACAGTCCTTCACCTATACTGGCTACCAGGCAAAGCCAGAGACAGGAGAGTGTTTTCCTGTCACCATCTCCACGGTTTTCGATTCAGAACAGTCCTTCACCTATACTGGCTACCAGGCAAGGCCAGAGACAGTAGATTGGTTTCCTGTCACCATCTCTACGGTTTTCGATTCAGAACAGTCCTTCACCTATACTGGCTACCAGGCAGGCCAGAGGCAGTGATTGGTTTCCTGTCACCATCTCATGGTTTTCGATTCAGAACAGTCCTTCACCTATACTGGCTACCAGGCAAGGCCAGAGACAGTAGATTGGTTTCCTGTCACCATTTCTACGGTTTTCGATTCCAGAACAGTCCTTCACCTATACTGGCTGCCAGGGCAAGGCCACCATCTCTACGATTCAGAATAGTCCTTCATATACTGTACCAGGCAAGGCCAGAGATAGGGTTTCCTGTCACCATCTCCACGGTTTTCGATTCATTCAGAACAGTCCTTCACCTATACTGGCTACCAGGCAAGGCCAGAGACAGTAGATTGGTTTCCTGTCACCATCTCCACGGTTTTCGATTCAGAACAGTCCTTCACCTATTGGTTTCGTCGCTGGCTACCAGGCATTCACCTATACTGGCTACCAGGCAAGAGATAGTAGATTGGTTTCCTGTCACCATTTCTACGGTTTTCGATTCAGAACAGTCCTTCACCTATACTGGCTACCAGGCAAGGCCAGAGACAGTAGATTGGTTTCCCTGTCACCATCCTACGGTTTTCGATTCAGAACAGTCCTTCACCCATACTGGCTACCAGGTTTTGGTTTCCGTCATCTCCACGGTTTTCGATTCAGAACAGTCCTTCACCTATACTGGCTACCAGGCAAGGCCAGATAGTAGATAGGTTTCTGTCACCATCTCCACGGTTTTCGATTCAGAACAGTCCTTCTATACTGGCTACCAGGCAACAGAGACAGGATTGTTTCCTGTCACCATCTCCACAGAACAGTTTCACCTACTGCCACTCGATTCTACGGTTTCGTTCAGAACAGTCCTTCACCTATACTGGCTAGTCTTTTCAGGGCAAAGCCAGAGACAGTAGATTGGTTTCCTGTCACCATTTCTACGGTTTCGATTCAGAACAGTCCTTCACCCATACTGGCTACCAGGCAAGGCCAGAGACAGTAGATTGGTTTCCTGTCACCATCTCCATGGTTTTCGATTCAGAACAGTCCTTCACCTATACTGGCTGCCAGGCAAGGCCAGAGACAGTAGGATTGGTTTCCTGTCACCATTCAACGTTTTCGATTGAACAGTCCTTCCCTGGCTACCAGGCAAGGCCAGAGACAGTAGATTGGTTCGTCACCATCTCTACGGTTTTCGATTCAGAACAGTCCTTCACCTATACTGGCTACCAGGCAAGGCCAGAGACAGTAGATTGGTTTCCTGTCACCATTTCTACGGTTTTCGATTCAGAACAGTCCTTCACCTATACTGGCTACCAGGCAAGGCCGGAGACAGTAGATTGGTTTCTGTCACTCTCCACGGTCATTCAGAACAGTCCTTCACCCATACTGGCTCTACGGTTTTCGATTCAGAACAGTCCTTCACCTATACTGGCTACCAGGCAAGGCCAGAGACAGTAGATTGGTTTCCCGTCACCATCTCTACGGTCACCATTTCTACGGTTTTTCGTCACCATCTCTACGGTCCTTCACCAGTCATTCACCTACTGGCTACCAGGCAGGCCACAGACAGTAGATTGGTTTCCTGTCACCATCTCCACTGTTTCGATTCAGAACGTCCTTCACCTATACTGGCTACCAGGCAAACCAGAGACAGTAGATTGGTTCTGTCACCATTTCTACGGTTTTCGATTCAGAACAGTCCTTCACCTATACTGGCTACCAGGCAGGCCAGAGACAGTAGATTGGTTTCCTGTCACCATTTCTACGGTTTCGATTCAGAATCATTCACCCATACTGGCTACCAGGCAAGGCCAGAGAGAGTGGTGGTTTCTTCACCATCTCCACTGTTTCGATTCAGAACAGTCCTTCACCTATGGCAGCAGGTCCAGAGGCACCGTAGTAGATTGGTTTCCTGTCACCATCTCCACGGTTTTCGATTCAGTTTGATCCTTCACCTATACTGGCTACCAGGCAAGTCCGAACAATGGAATTGGTTTCTGTCACCATCTCCACGGTTTTCGATTCAGAACAGTCCTTCACCTATACTGTACCAAACGAAGTCCAGAGACAGCAGATTGGTTTCTGTCACCATCTCTACGGTTTTCGATTCAGAACAGTCCTTCACCTATACTGGCTGCCAGAGCCGAAGCCAGAGACAGTAAGGTCCTGTCTGTCTCCTGTTTTCGATTCAGAACGGTCCTTCACCTATACTGGCTACCAGGCTCTAGAGACGTAGATTTCGACGATTCAGAACAGTCCTTCACCCTATACTGGCTACCAGGCAAGGCCAGAGACAGTAGATTGGTTTCCTGTCCACCATCTCCACGGTTTTCGATTCAGAACAGTCCTTCACCTATACTGGCTACCAGGCAAGGCCAGAGACAGTAGATTTGGTTCCTGTCACCATCATTTCTCCACGGTTTTCGATTCAGAACAGTCCTTCACCTATACTGGCTACCAGGCAAGGCCAGAGATAGTGGATTGGTTCCTGTCACCATCTCCACTGTTTTCGATTCAGAACAGTCCTTCACCTACTGGCTATCAGGCAAGTCCAGACAGTAGATTGGTTCTGTCACCATCTCTACGGTTTTCGATTCAGAACGGTCCTTCACTATACTGGCTAACAACAGGCAAGGCCAGAGATAGTAGATTGGTTTCCTGTCACCATCTCCACGGTTTCGATTCAGAACAGTCCTTCACCTATACTGGCTACAGGCAAAAGCGAGAGAGTAGATTGGTTCCTGTCACCATCTCCACGGTTTTCGATTCAGAACAGTCCCTTCACCTATTCTGGCTACCAGGCAAGGCCAGAGACAGTGGATTGGTTTCTGTCCACCATTTCTACGGTTTCATTCAGAACAGTCCTTCTATACTGGCTACCAGGCAAGGCCAGATAGTAGATTGGTTCCTGTCACCATTCTACGGTTTTCGATTCAGAACAGTCCTTCACCCATACTGGCTACCAGGCAGGCCAGAGATAGTGATTGGTTTCTGTCACCATCTCCATGGTTTTCGATTCAGAACAGTCCTTCACCCATACTGGCTGCAGGCAGGGCAAGGCTAGAGACTGGCTGCCAGTAGATTGGTTTCCTGTCACCATCTCAACGGTTTTCCCGATTCAGAACAGTCCTTCACCTATACTGGCTACTAGACAAGGCCAGAGACAGTAGATAGGTTTCCCTGTCACATCTCCACGGTTTCGATTCAGAACAGTCCTTCACCTATACTGGCTACCAGGCAAGGCCAGGAGATAGTAGATTGGTTTCCTGTCACCATTTCCACGGTTTCGATTCCAGAACAGTCCTTCACCTACACTGGGCTACCAGGCAAGGGGCCAGAGATAGTAGATTGGTTTCTGTCACCATCCTCCACGGTTTCGTTTCTTTCACCTATTCAGAACAGTCCTTCACCCATTTCTGGGTTTCGATTCGGTGGTCCTTCACCTAGGCAAGGCCAGAGACAGTAGATTGGTTTCCTGTCACCCATTTCCAACGGTTTTCGATTCAGAAATAGTCCTTCTATACTGGCTACCAGGCAAGGCTAGAGATAGTAGATTGGTTCCTGTCACTATCTCAACGGTTTTCGATTCAGAACAGTCCTTCACCATACTGGCTACTACCGCAAAAGCCAGAGACAGTAGATAGGTTTCCTGTCACCATCTCCACGGTTTTTCGATTCAGGGGTGGTCCTTCACCTATACTGGCTAACAGGCAAGGCCAGAGACAGTAGATAGGTTTCTGTCACCATTTCCTGCGGTTTTTCGATTCAGAACAGTCCTTCACCTATACAGGCTACCAGGCAAGGCCAGAGACAGTAGATTGGTTTCCTGTCACTATCTCAACGTTTTTCGATTCAGAACAGTCGCCACCTATACTGGCTACCAGGCAAGGCCAGACAGTAGATTGGTTTCTCACCATTCTCCATGGTTTCGATTCAGAACAGTCCTTCACCTATACTGGCTACCAGGCAAGGCCAGAGACAGTAGATTGAAGTTTCTGTCTTATTTCTACGGTTTTCATTCAGAGCAGTCCTTCACCTATACTGGCTACCGGCAAGGCCAGAGATAGTAGATTGGTTTCCTGTCGCCATCTCCACAGTTTTCGATTCAAGACAGTCTTTCACCTATACTGGCTACAGGCGAAACCAGGGGGAACAGTGGGTGGTTTCCTGTCACCATTTCTACGGTTTCGATTCCAGACAGTCCTTCACCTATACTGGCTGCAGGCAAGGCCAGAGACAGTAGATTGGTTCCTGTGCATTCTACAGTTTCGATTCAGAACAGTCCCTTCACCTATACTGGCTACCGACGGGCCAGAACAGTAGATTGGTTTTCCTGTCACCATTTCTACGGTTTTCGATTCAGACAGTCCTTCACCCTACTGGCTGCAGGCAGGCCAGAGGTATTGGCTCACCAGGTTTTCATTCCAGTCTTTCAGAGACAGTAGATTGGTTTCCGTCACCATTTCTACGGTTTTCGATTCAGAATAGTCCTTCACCTATACTGGCTACTAGGCAAGGCCAGAGATAGATTGGTTTCCGTCACCATTTCCCTACGGTTTTGATTCAGAACAGTCCTTCACCTATACTGGCTACCAGGCAAAGCCAGAGACAGTAGATTGGTTTCCGTCACCATTTCACGGTTTCGATTCAGAACAGTCCTTCACCTATACTGGCTACCAGGCAAGGCCAGAGACAGTAGATTGGTTTCGTCACCATTTCCACGGTTTTCGATTCAGACCAGTCCTTCACCTATACTGGCTACCAGGCAAAGGCTAGAGACAGTAGATTGGTTTCTGTCACCATTTCTACGGTTTTCGATTCAGAAACAGTCCTTCACCTATACTGGCTACCAGGCAAGGGCCAGAGACAGTAGATTGGTTTCTGTCACCATTTCCGGTTTCGATTCAGAACAGTCCTTCATTGGCTACCATACCAGAGACAGATTGGTTTCCAGTCACCACTACGGTTCAGAACAGTCCTTCACCCATAGTGATTGGTTTGCTTTTCGATTCAGAATAGTCCTTCACCTATACTGGCTACCAGGCCAGAGACAGTAGATTGGTTTCGTCACCATTTCTACGGTTTTCGATTCAGAACAGTCCTTCTTCATACTGGCTACTATCAAAGCCAGAGACAAGGCGTCAACAGACGGTTTTCGATTCAGGACTACCAAAGCCATTTGTTTCTGTCACGGATTTCGATTCAGAACAGTCCTTCACCCATACTGGCTACCAGGCAAAGCCAGAGATAGTAGATTGGTTTCGTCACCATCTCCACGGTTTTCGATTCAGGCAAATGTCCTTCACCCATACTGGCTACTAGGCAAGGCCAGAGACAGTAGATTGGTTCTCCTGTCACCATTTCTCTACGGTTTCGATTCAGAACAGTCCTTCACCTATACTGGGCAAGGCCAGAGATGATGGATTGGTTTCAGAGATCTCTGCGGTTTCGATTCAGAACGGTACTTCACCTGTCTGGGCAAAGCCAGAGACGATAGATTGGTTTCTGTCTCACCATTTCTACGGTTTTCGATTCAGAATTGTCCTTCACCTATACTGGCTACTAGGCAAGGCCAGAGACAGTAGATTGGTTTCCTGTCACCATTTCTACGGTTTCGATTCAGAACAGTCCTTCACCTATACTGGCTACCAGGCAGGCCAGACAGTAGATTGGTTTTCCTGTCACCATTCTGGTTTCGATTCAGAATAGTCCTTCACCTATATACTGGCTTACCAGGCAAGGCCAGAGACAGTAGATTGGTTTCCTGTCACATTTCCACGGTTTTCGATTCAGAACAGTCCTTCACCTATACTGGCTGCCAGGCAAGGCCAGACAGTAGATTGGTTTCCCTGTCACCATTTCTACGGTTTTCGATTCAGAACAGTCCTTCACCTATACTGTCACCTTTCTCGGTTTATTCAGAACATCCCTTACCTGGCTACCGGAAAGCCAGAACAGTAGTTTTTTCCTTCATTTCTCGTTTTCGATTAAACCCTTTCCCTATGGCTCCCGGCAAAGCGGGAATTGGTTTTTTCCCTTCACCATTTTGGTTTTCGATTCAGAACTTCCTTATACCGGAAAACAGCGGAGGGGAACCATTTTCTTTTTTCGTTTCCTTCAAACGGCCCTCGGCCCCGGGAAGGGGTTTCCATTTTTTTTCACACTTCCCTATCGGAAACCTTACCAAACAGGTTGGGCCCGGAAAAATTTGGGTGGTTCTTACATTTCTTTTCCCTTAAACCCCCAACTGGTAAGCCCAGGGGTGGTTTCCCACTTCCCGGGTTTTCGCAACAGCCCCAAAAGGCTAAGCAGGAAAGGGTTTTGGCCCATTGGTTTCTTAACACCTTTCTAGGGTTTCATCGGGAAGGTCACCATTCTGGTTTCCGGCAGGAATGATGTTGGTTTCCTTACCTCCCCTTCGGAAATAAGGTCCTTCACAAACTGGTAAACAGGCTTAATTTCACCTCTTAGGTTTTCAAATTTCCCACCCTTTTACCAAAAAGGGAAAAGGGAAATGTTTCCTGCTCCCCTTTTGGTTTTCCAACATCCTTCACCTTATCCACCAAACCATGATTGGTTCTGTCCCCCGGTTTGTTCGCACTTTTTTAATTCAACAGTCAAACATATTGGTTCTGTCGGTTTCGGTTTCGACAAATTTTTTTAAGGGCCCAGACATATGGTTCCGTAATTCGTTTTTTTTTCCTTTTCCCACTCGGAACAGAGGGGTTTCCCTATTTCTGGTTTTGACAAAAAATTTCCCTATTCTAAGGGGCCGAAGATTTTTTCCACCTTTCGGGTTTCGATTAGAAGGTTTAATTTTTGGCCCAAAGGCCAAAACAAAAGGTTTCCCTTCCCTTTTAGGGGATTAGAAATTTTCCTTACCTCCCGGGGGCCAAAAGT